>RJWT010004664.1:0-32685 GCA_004365215.1 Cuniculus paca
CTATTTGAACTTTCCTCTCATCTCCTATGGGCTTAATTAAGTTCCTAGAAATCAAAACCCTTTTCTTTTTCACAACTTTTCTTTGATTTAATTACCTAAGACAATTATATAAAACACTCTTTAATTCATATAAAAATTCCAGCAATCTGTAAGATATAGGAGAGTTAATATGAACAGATGTTTAATTAAAAAGAGACTCAATATACAAAATTCTCAAATGCATTTTTATAAAAAGTCAACAAATGAGTAAAACAAAATTTTTTATTTCTATGACTATCAACAAATGAGAGTACAATACGATTAATGTTGAATGAAAGATCAAAATTTCATGCTTTAAAGTGTATCATTTATAGAATTTTCAAAATATCTTGAAATTTTTATTCATAAATGAAATTTATAAATCATGTAAACTTATGCTCTAATAATTCTAATTTTGGATATTTAACCCAAAGGGAAACATGTATATTAGCCCTTCAAAACTTGTACAGAAATATAATAAGTATCAGTCATTGAAAGTTTAAAACCATAAACAACTCAAATATATACTATAGGATGGAAAATTTACCATATTTCTCCAGTGATGAGCTTTGAAAAGCATGTGAAATATTTTCACCACTAGAAATTTATTACTCAGTGCCTGATGTTTTTATGAAAGACTCATGAAAAAGATATCCTTTGACCAGAAGTTACCCAAATTCTAATCTCTCCTGATGAAAACTGGTTTGTAGTATAGACCATTTTGTATACAAAATGTAGAAATGAGGAGCCATTCTTAGAGATGATTCACAGAATAAACCACTATGTAGAGTAAAAATAAAAATGGTTACAGCTCAACCATAAAAATATAAATAACCTAGAGTCATATCAACAAGAAGCCAGAATAGGAAGCCCAGACCTTTTCCTATTAAGACACTTATTTCAAATTATACAGCCCAAAACACTTTTACAAGAGACTCAGAAGCACTTTATAAATAACAGAGCACCAGGTAAGCTCCAAGGCAAGAAGAGTCATATTGGTTAGAAAGTAATTTAGTGTCAATGGTGCTTAAGGTGTCATAGTTTAATGTGTTCAAAAATCCAATTTGTAGCTTATGCTTCAGGAGGGAAAGAGAAGAGTAGAATGCACATCCAACACTGTAGCTTTTGTGTGGTCTGGCTAAGGGTTTGAGTTCTGTCCTGCCTGACCCAGAATACAGATCGAACAACATATCTTTGGTTTCTAGGTACCTTTAGAAAACAAAAGCTAACTTGCAATTCATTGAAATTTCAGTGAACTTAAAGTACTGCAGGTAGGTACCTGAAGGAGAAGACATCATGAGGTCTTAGGAAAGAAACTAGCAAATCTCCTAATTGGGAAACACTACACACAAACTCAGAAAACACATCTCCATAAAAGACTTCAGAGAAGCCCAGCATATCTAGCTGGATTGATTATTTCATTTCCTTCATGTAGCCATTATGTATAGACTGGGAGAAGAGATTGTTTCTTCAAAAGCTCTAATAACAGAAAATAAATAAATGAAAATACACAAAATAAGCATTGACACATAGTCTTATCAAAGGACAAAGGTAGGTCTCCAAAACCAATGCTAAGGAAACAAATCCATGGAATACCTTGCAAAGAATCAAGAATCTAGATAATAAGAGTAGTAATACATCTTTAATTCAATGCACTGCAAAAGCACACAGAACTCATAACAAGGTCAGGAAAAGAATGCATGAACTAAATGAGAATATCGATGCAAAGATAAGAATCCTTTTATTAATAAAATAAATGAATTGAATTAAAAACTTCATGCCACATATCCCACAAATTTAAAATGCAAGATACAATACATTGCAACACATTAATAGAGTTTTACAACTATAAAGATAATCAAATTTAAGTCATTTTAACTATTTCAAATTAAAACACTGTACCTACTAACCACCATGTTCAAATCTATCTCTCCCAAATCCATGCAACCAAGGAACCACTCTCCATTCACACAGATTTTCCCACTCTGGGAATTCATTTCATTTTCTTTTCTTCAAAATAGACCAAGCTCACAACAACAACAAAGACCCCACCATACCCAAAGAAATGTGAATCCTGCAAAATGAACTCTCACACTGTACTCATGTGAAACCAGAGACAGATAACAGAAATACACTTACAATATTATTACTTGTCTTTCTTTCTCTTATCTCTCTCTTCTTTCTTATTGAATTTTTCTTATTAGGGTAACCCTACAATGTGAAAGTTTATGTGTTTGATTTACTTCACTTAACATGGTCTCAAGGTGCATCCTTTTCCCTACAAATGACTCAAGTTAATTCTCCTTTATGACAGAGTAATACTCTATGTTTCTACAGCCTATATGCTATTCAAAAGATGAATGGAGAAAGAAAATGTGATATCCATACAAAATGAAGTACTACTCTGCTGTTAAGAAAGATAAACATAAATAATTTACATGGAAACTAAAAGATAATCTACACAAAACTATGAAAAATTACAAAGTTAAGGAGTACCATAACCAAGGTTAAAACT
The DNA here is from genome assembly GCA_004365215.1 of Cuniculus paca. Taxonomy (NCBI): domain Eukaryota; kingdom Metazoa; phylum Chordata; class Mammalia; order Rodentia; family Cuniculidae; genus Cuniculus; species Cuniculus paca. The sequence continues at coordinate 2,534 of RJWT010004664.1, forward strand.
ATTAACTATAGAGGTTTTATTATAGTGAACTAAAGCAGAAGAATCAACACACTCATAGATAGACATATAAAATTATCCATTAGAAAAATAAAGTTAACAAGAGTGAATAATTGTACAAAAAACTTAATGACTTATGGGCCAGAATCAAACAGAACAACATCTGTAATTGGGGGGGGGGTACAAGGAACATGGACATAGAGAAAATAAGTAAGTTTGTTTGAAGAAATAGTGGGCCAAAGTTTCAAAAATCTGTAGAAGGAAATGGGCATCCCAAATAAAAAAGTTCAAATGTTTCAATTAGTAATAACTCAAGTTACTAAAAGTGAAATAAATAAGTACCTTGTGAACATTTAGCGATTACATACCCATCAGCTACAAGTGAGTATTCATGAGACCAATAATGAATTTCTTAGCAGAAACATTACAAAGCAGAAAAGAATGGGATACTATGGTCTAAGAACTAAAAGGATAAAATGCCTAGCCAACAGTATACTCTCTAGCAAGATGATTTTTACAATGTTAAGGAGAAATAAAGACCTTCTCAAATAAGTTAAATATAAAGTAGTTCATAATCTCTTAACCTTCTGTATTAGAATTGCTAAAGGAAGTTTTTAAAAGTACAATGAAAGGACTCTCATTGACATAAAAACACATGGAAAAATTAAGCTCTCTAGTAAGTAAATACATTCACTGTTACAGATTCCTATATAGTGTAATGCTGATAGGTAAATCACATTTAATTACTGTGTGGAATTTAAAAGATAAAAGAAAATATATATAAAAAGAGGAATGAAGATATATCATGAACAGGTACAAATTCCTTACGATGAATGTCATCATTATGTATATCTACATTTTACCAATAAACTTAATAATAATAAAAAGCAGATATACCTAAAAGTATGAACACAAAATTTAAACAGATGTAATTAGTGATAGTATTAACATAAACTCATTGTATAGAAGGAGAAATAAAGGAGTAAAGGCTATCTATGTTGCATTGATTTTAAATTCTTACCAGTAAACATTATGTTACTATAACATAATTTATGCAATCAACATTGTAAAACTCACAAAGAAAGTAATTCTAGAAAATATGCAAAAGAAAATGAGAAATAAAAGTAGATATTATAACTCCAAATGGAAAAAAAGAGAGTGAAAGAAAGAAAACAGAAAAGGAGGAAAAAGAAAAAAAAAAACAACAAAAACACAAAAGAATTCAACCAGAGTTTAAAAAGGTACAAAGTAGTGCAAAACAATTATAGTACCTAGAAGAAACAATGGATACAGTACTGTACTGTCTTTCTGTATCATTTTACTTTATATGTAAATGGGTACCTTTCTTCAGTGAAAAGAGTATAGAAACAGATAGCTAAACAGGGTACAAAAATATTTTATAAATATTACTAACACATAGACTAACAAAAAGATTGACAAGTTATTATGTGCACTTAGTACCAAAAAGAGAGTAGTGCTGGCTATACTCATATTAAGAACAATAGAACTGAAGTTATTAATTGACACAGGGACAAAGACAGGCCTTTTTATAATTATAAATTCCCCTAAAGTATACATTATCATAAATATATACACAAATCTAACATTAGAGCTTCTAAATATATAAATCAAATATTAGTAGAATTAAAAAATAAATAGACAATAAAATACTACTAGTTGAAGATTTCAGTATGTCTTTCAATAATGTCAAATAGTTAAATAATAATAGTTAATAATAATAGTTAATAATAATAAAATAGGTATAAGATCAATAGGGAGATAGAAGTCATGAATGAGACTAGTGACCAATTAGGACTAAACAGGCCATCACTGTACAGAACTCTCCTTCTGACATAAACTGAATAAGCAATCTTCTTAAACACACATAAAACATTATCCAGGATAGGTCACTTGTTAGGCCACAAAAGAATTTTAACACATTTAAGGAGACTAAAATAATATAAAGTATATTTTCTGAGTACATAGAATATAAGAAACAAAAAAAAATGACTACATTCACAAATAGAAAATTAAACCATATGATCCTAAACTAGAATTATGACAACTTTTAATGCCTGAAGCAGGTTGCAGAAAGGTATATACTCTAATATGTTGTAAAATATGACAATGAAAAATCTACTCTAAACATAACATATAAGATTTGCATTTAAATAGTATGGCCACTGTTTTCTCATTAAATTTAATCAACTTATTTAACAACTTTCTCTTTAAAAATTAGATCATCATCAGTAATTGTGAAATTCCTGTATTATTCTTGATACTATGTTCTTGATTCTTCATTAGAATTAACCAATATTATGATGATTAGAAAGTATTTCCCAGTTTTTCTTTATAACTTGTACAACTATGCATCACATGTTGATTTATTTTATTGAAATATCATGAAAAATAGTTTGTGTGCCCTTTCTCATGTTTTTTTTCCACACATCATATAAATATTTACCCAGTGAATGAATACAAATGTATTATATGTTCCTTTTTTGTTATTACAGATATTTTTCTACTATAGGCAGTTTTCATTATAGTTTTCTAAAATACAGTATGTTTCAACTTTACTTATTAAGTAGATGTAATGTTGAACAATTTTCCTCTAAATAGTCTTGCAGATATCACTGGCTATATTTTTATAAAAGTTTTTTGGAGCCGAGCCTGGTGGCTCACGCCTGTAATCCCAGCACTCGGGAGGCTGAGATAGGCGGATCGTTGTGGGTTCGAGACCAGCCTGGGCTGCAAAGTGAGCTCAAGGCCAGCCTGAACAGCATAGTGAGACCCTGTCTCAAAAACAGGGCTGGGGATCTAGCTCAGCGGTCCAAGCGCCTGTCTGGCAAGCGCAAGGTCGTGAGTTCAATCCCCAGTGCCGCAAAAAAAAAAAAAAAAAGTTTTTTGGGAGTATAATCCAAATATTAAATTAATGGTTTATAACATATGCAGACCTTTAAATTTCTAAAGTACAGCAGACAACAATAGCATCTCCAAAACTGTACCAACTTACATTCACATTCTTGTTTACTGGGCTTGCCATTTGTTTGAATTTAGACCTAAACTGTCCCTTCAAATGTTGTGTGTGTCGAAGATGATTAGATCACAGAGGCACTACACTCTCCAGTGAACTCACACATTGATGAATTAAATATTTCATGTGTTTTTAGGAGATGAGAATTAAATATTTTTGTGCTTTTAGGACCTGGCAAGAGGGATTGGCCACTGGGGGCACGACCAGGAAGGGTATATTCTCCTGTCTCCTCACATCTTGGCTTTCTGACTGCCTTGAGTTGTACAGTTTTCCTCCACCATTCCCTTCCACAATGGCATTTCTGTCCTGGACCCAAGCGACCATGAACTGAATTCTGTGAAAACTGTGATCAAAATAAATCTCTTTTCTCTTAAATTGTATGTTTTAGGTAATTTGTTCAGAGACAGTGTCTTGGTTACTTTTCTATCATTGCTGATACAAGTACCTGACAACCAAAATGAAGGAAGGAAAGGTATATCTAGCTTATAGTTTTTGGAGGTTTCAGTCCATAATCAGCTGAGTCCAAGGCAGACTGGTGTGGCAGAGGGCAACTGTTCATTTTGGCAGAAGACAGCAAAAGTAACTAGAGCAAAAAGGGAAGAGCACACGAGAAGACTCTTTGTGTCCCTTTTATTGTATGTAGGCCACACCCACTTGGGTGTAGCAATCACACCCATAATCCTAGCATTGAATCATGAATCAGTCACAAACTCTAGAAGCCTGCCCCCCATGACTGCATGAAGCTTTGGGGAAACATCCAGACACAAACCATAAAAGATGGGAAACTAGCTCATACAAAACAGGCAAAGTCAGATATTTGCTATCTGTTACTGGCATCCTAAAAGTATCTCCTTTGGATTTAAATTAATTTTCTTTTTAATCTTGAGATGAACCTATTTTTCTCTGTTTACTAGACATTTGGAAATATGAGTGCTACACAAGGTCTGTTCCTTTTTATTTTTCATGATTATTTGAATTAACTTATATACAATTTTAAGAGTTATTTTTAAGTATTTCTTCACATATTATTGTTTCTTCCAATTTTATCCTGATTTTTGATTAATGCTAGTTTCTTGACTTAAAGTCATTACATTTTTCATTTATGGCTTATCCATTTTGTCTTTTGCAAAACACTTTTTTATTAATATTGAAAATAACTCCTTGTATTACCAGATTAAAACTTATTTGTTTTTACTTTCAATGAGAAATTCATTAGACTCAAGGCCGTATATATTTTATTTTTTACTCAGTAAATTTAATTTTATTCTTACATTAAATATTTCTCACATTTTACACAAATGAATTTTCTATTATTTTTCCTTGTTTTTCTTTCACTTTTAATGAAGCATAAGTTATAAAAATATGTATAAAAAGCATACAGCATTGTTTTACAATGTGTTACAAAATCATTCCATAATCAAGCAATTATCGTATCATTATCTCCCTTCATTACTATTTTTCCTATGTATAGTAAAAACACAATATTTATACTTTTAAAAATTTCCATGATATAGCTTTTAATCAGTATACTGATCTTGGAAAGTGTTTGTATTTTTCTCCTTTCTGCTTACTTTTATGAACTATGTATTATCCCTGACTTCATTTTTCCTGAGCTATATATGTATTACTTTTATTTTCCTTTAGGCTTATTGAGATGGTTGAATTTTATAGTATTGAATCAAAAGAATAATCTCTTCTAAAACTTACCTATCCACCCCCTAAATCTCTGTACCTTTCCACCCTTTTTCCATTTTGTAATTATTCACCTATTCATGAAAGTTTGCATAGTATCTTTGTTGCCTCATAAATTACTCCTCTCATTTCCATCTAATTTCAAATCAAGTGAATTTGTTGAGTACTTACAATTCATTAATTAAATGTACATGAAGTTTTTTAAATCTCTCATACAGCATTTTTCTTGTCACCTTTTTCTTAAAGTATATTTTTAATGTTATGTTTCATAATGCATGTATCTGAATGTTTTGTACGGTTATTGCTAAGATCATTGTGTTCTTGTGTGCTTGATAAATTTTTACTGTAAGCTGTTCATTTCCCTCAAAAATAAATTTTAGTAGTAGTGGAAATTTTCCCAGTGATGTTTTTCTTTTCTTTTTTCCTGGTATATACACTGGCCAATAATTCCAGACTGAGAATCTAGTACTTATTAATATTTGAAACACAAATCTAGTTAAGGTCAGCCTAACTGTTACCACTTCTCATGTATTATTTTTGTTTTTGATTTTTCTATGCTTAATGATAAGGAATTCCTTCTATCATTTACTGGACATATAGGAATGTGTTAAGCTTACTTACGATTAACCATAAATCAAGGGTCAGCTTTAGATCCCTACGTTACCAAAAGATGATTTCTTCCCGGGTTTTTTTTTTTTCCCTAAAAGCTATATTTATTAGCTGTTTAAGATTCGGTTTTCCAGCTTGAAAAATTCTCCCTAATGAAAATTAGCTTTCATATTCACTGTGTGTTTTTGTCTTGTTTCACTCATATTTGAAATGCTGACCAATTTACATTTGCTTTAGCAATTACAATTACATTAGCAATTTATGTTACCTAGGTCTTTAATACAAAAATTTTTGTTTGCTTTAAATACATATTTATTATAATACAGTCATTTTCAGTGGAAGCATAAAAGTATCACAAGACTCTTAATATTACATTAGCAGCACAATTTCTGTAACATTTGTTTTCCTTACTAAGATGTTTTAAACCTGACATAAAATATAAATCTATTAATACAGAGGATTAAGGATCTACTCTAATAAAATTATTCTAGAGTTTTGAACATTGAAATTTGCTTTTAATTTCAATCCTTTCCTCTTCTATATCTCTAGCTTAGTTTTAAATTTACTTAAAATATTCACAAGATTATTTTTCTCATAAGTCTAAGCAAACAAGTAAGTTTATATGCTCCACATTTCAAACTTCTGTTTCTTACAACAAAAGACAATAAATTCATTGTTTAATCTGCTATCTCAAATGCCAATGTATCTAGAGTCAGACGATAGGTTGAGAATTCAGTCTACTTACTAAATAAGTCATCCATGCACAAATTTCTTTCTTTTCTAAAATATGAGCTTCTTTCATCAAAATAAAGATGCTAGGGTGGAGTGCCCATCAAAATGAAAGTTAAAGATCACATCTTCACATTTCTCAGTGTGAGTTTTCAATACACTTTACTTAAGATCATGCTGTCAATGCTTGTTTCACTTTTTTCTTTTTTTTCTCCTTTCTGTGAGATGTCTATAAAGGTACATCATTAGAAATGATTGTAACCTTCATTAAACACATATAGTAATTGCTCTCAAAGAACGACTATGTGAAGCTACTAACTTACCTATTTCAATAAATATTGCTTTATTATCCTTATTCAAAAATTGTTACCTCATATAATAATACTATAAATCTAAGTAAAGCAAATGGTTATAATTTTGATGTACATTTAAACCATTTTAATATACATATTCTAATTTTAGGATAGAGTAACAGGTATTGTTTGGAAATGTCAAAGACTCTTAGTGATTAAAAGTGCTAAGTTACAGAGTCTATACATTTAAAATTTTTACATTTAGACAGAAAACATATTAAAATGTAATTGACTCATGAATTTGAATATATTTATTTGAGACTGATGCCAGAACATTGAAGGCAAAATCTCCACAGAATAGAGCCTGAATAGTGTTATGAATTAATATCAGGCAATTGATGGATATGGTCATTGAAAACTAAGTATTCTAAAATATGTTTTTGAGGAAAATTATTTTCTCAGTATTTACTGCAGAAGTATGGAGCAAATTTCATTGTTATTCACCAAGGAGCATGCATTTTCTTTGGTGCTTTCACATGATGATTAAAATGACCATCTCTTAAGAAGAAAAGAAAATTTATTAAGTATAAGCATACAAATTTCTATTTCTTCACAGTGAGTCTAATATACAGGAAACTGTCAAGTCAGAAATTATTACAAATAATTATAATTTAATTTTTTCCTTATTATTATGATTTGTATCTAGATGTCCCCTCAAAGCTTGATGCAGTCTTGGGGCTTCTTGCGAAGAGCCTAATCTATAGAGTGTGTGATGCTGGGAATAAGTGTATATGATTAATAAATCAGTCCACTGACTGGTTTGGCATAGTTCTGGCTACAATTACAGGTGTGAGTGCTATATCCACCCTAGGGCAGTTAGCCTGCGTACAATATAAGGGACAGAAAGAGTCTTGTCTCTCCTTTCCCTGCTTGCATGCTTTTGCTGCCTCCTGACCCCATGAATTGCTTTCCTTTGTCACGTGCTACCCTGCCTTGGAGCCATCTGATTATGAACTGAAACTGCTACAAGCTATGAACTAAATAATACCCTTCATTTTGAGGTATCAGGTATTTTGTCTCAGTAATGAGAGAAAAGGATCGAAATGTTAAATGAAGTAGCTCAGACACACAAGCCTAAATATTGCATGGTTACAGTTATATGAAAAGCTTAATATACATTATATAAAAAGTATGAAATAAAAGACTGATAAGAAAGAGAAGAAAATTATTGTAATCTAGCACAGACAATGTACCTACAAATGTACCTTGACTTAGCACAGTTGTCTTGTATATTTTGTATGTTTTTGGTCTATTAGTCTGATTTTAAAATTGTACATACTATAATTAATTTTATAAGTTTTTATTAGATAAATAAATGCATCTGATGCTAAAATAGTAAAAGGGAGGTGGAATGAAATGGAAAAAAAGAATTCAAATATGTTATGTACATGTACCAATTCTCTACAGTCAGTGTAACCATTTTGTGCTACAAACATGTACTAATAAAAGTCAAATACATTATGATAAACATAATCAAACATCTTTTATTTTAGCATTAGATATCAAATAATATCCTCAGGAATTAATTTAGCTAAAAGAAGAAATGACCATTCTCTTAAATATGAAAACACAAAGATCTTTCTTATTAGAATAATCCTTTATCATAGCATCATATCATGTTATTCAACCTTAGTCTGCCAGTTTCTCTTCAAACATTCTACAAATTTGCTTATAAGAGAAGTAAAAAAAAAATTGAAGAATTATATATAAAGTAGCTGAAGTTTGTGAATTTACAGTTGCTACTGTAGGTTGATGCCCATTCTGAGCTACGTTTTAGAAACTATAAAATACTTCACCAACTCCCAGAAACAATGGGAATGTCAAGAAGCAGAGAAAGTTCTACCTTTGCGTCTTCTGATATTAAGGTCCTTAACTCATGAGCTCTCTTGGACACGTGTGTGTTCTGAATTACTCTTTACAAAGAATTATGGCTGCAGTGTAAAATACATCAAAGAAGAAAGTGTCCAGAGAATTAGAGACAATGAAAGAACAAAAAAAATGAAATAAAGCCAAAAAAAATGTGAGGAAGAAAAAATGTGCCTGTTTCATAAATATCCTTGTCAATCTTCCAAAAGCCCTGGATGCAAAAATAAACACACAAACACAGCTTTTCACTTTATATTTCTGGATGTAAGGGAAGTAAATCTCCTAACGAAACATACTGAGGTTACTTTGATAGGATTGATTTTTTAAAAAAGAAGAACTATGAGACAAAGTGTAATCGTTAGTTCACAAAAATATCAAAATGCATCTGCAAGAAATGTGCAGTGTTAAACTCTGGAAACATAAACTACTACAGTACAAACAAAGGCTTCCTTTCTTGGAAGTCATGTCTTACAAAGATATATTCATGAAGCTGTATTTTGGCAAAGTTCCTGAGAAAGTATACAGTCTTTGAATTCTTCTCTTTTAGACAAATTAGATATGTGCTGTATTTTTATTGCATTTTCTCCATAATAATATTTAGTATTTTATATCAAAGTGGTCAACCTGTCATAAAAGAGAAAGAAAGAGAAAATTAAAACATTGTAAAATCTGCAATCACTAGCATAGGTATAGGAATGAATGGTTTATCTACATAAATATCTATAATTATGTAGTTATACAGATCAAAATGATGATAAACAATATTTGTATAAAGCTAGGATTTTGATACATTTTTTATTTAATGAATAATATGCTTATAGTTTTATAAATGGGGATTGTTCAATACCATCAAAAGTTTCAAATAATTTCTGTTCCGGTTACTCAAAATAGAAGATTAAAAAGTGTACAGGAGGAGACTCCAATTGCTCCAAAATGATAACAGTTTGAAAGCACTCTACATATGCTACTGTGGATATATCTCATTATTACTTTTATGTACATTTTTGTATATCTGGAATATTTTATACTTAAAATTCTCCTATTTTATGAATGTCTCCTTCAGTAATTTGCTGAAAAAATATTTCAGCAATAGGAAAATACTTTTTGTTATGATATCTAGTATAAAATTTAATTTTTTTTTTTTGGTACCAGGTATTGAACTCATGACCTCGTGCTTGCCAGGCAGGAGCTTACCCTTGTGAGCTAAATCCCCAGCCCCTATAAAAGTTAATTTTATAATGAATACTTTACATATTTATTTCTACTTTATTAAGTTTTTGTATAATAGCATAGATGCTATGATCAGAATGTACTTTACACTCAGACCCATACACTATTATATTAGCTAAAGCAAGTGAAATCTCTCTTAGTTTAATTTTTTTCACCTATATTATTGGAAAATAGTCTTTCAAACTTTCAAGTGTTTTCACATATTGTTTAAAGTAATAAATAGTTAAAAGTGCTAATTACTACTGCTATAGTTTATATATAGATGTCCTCCAAAGCCTCATAAAGGTGGGGCTTTGGGGAGGTAATTGGATCATATGTGCAGGATTCTCATCCATGGATTATGCCAACGTTGAATTCATTACTAAACATAATTTGAGAAATGAATTCTGGTCAAAGGAGGTGGTTCGCTGGAGCAAGGCTTGGAAAGGTCTATCTCCCTCACTTCCTCTTGATCCTTTTCTGCTTACTGCTGCCTTGGCTTGAGCTGATTCTCCTCTGCCATGCCCCTCTGCCATGCCACTGTGCTTTGGAGCCAACCAGGACTATGGAATGAACCCTCTACTATCTGTGAGCAGCAATAAATTCTTAGAGTTGGGGCTTTCAGGTACTGTGTTTCAGGAATGAGAAAGTAACTAAGACAAGCACCTTAGAAAAAGGTTGATAAATAGATGATAATCTCAAATCATTTTATAATAGATATGTTCTCAATATCTAATATAAAATCACGTTTATCAGTGTTATAATTATTGAATTTCATTTACAGAAAAAATTAACGTATTATCAGTAAAGTGATTCACATAACCAAGAATGTCAAGTGTGAACTTCAGTTTGAAATTAAAGGACAATTTCAACAATTCTCAGTAGCATATTATCTTGTTAAAGAAATGACTCCAGATAATATTATAAATATAAATTATATGTATATATTTATATCAATTCTACATGAAGATTCCTGTGTAATTCATACTACATTGTTTAGCTACCTTTATACACATACCTAGCCACAAACGAGGATGCTATAACCATGAAGGTGATGTCTTCTCACTTTCTCAGTAATTGCTTATTGACTGTTTGAACCATAAATATCCTTCGATTTATTTGTGTGTGGTTGTAAAAATTTTAGCAAAGTAAATGTAGATGTTGCTTTTCAGAGTGCTTAGATTTGTATTTTTAACAAGTGTCACATTGCATGTTTATTGTTTTAATTATTATGAAATATATTTTTCCTTATGTCGAACAATTGCAGCAATATAGTTCATACAAAAAAAGACCAAAAAAATTTATGTTAAGGAGACAAACTATCTAACCTAACATTTTCTTCACTGAGAGTCCTATTAATGTCCTTTAGCATCTAATTTCTTTCGATTATTTACAGAAGAGTTCCGGTTCTAACTGTGCTAGCTGTGTCTTCATTGAGGAAGTATTCTCATCGCTTAACAGAGAGTAAATTGCATTAACAATATTTGCATCTGAGTTGTGAAAATATTTTTTAGAAATGATAAATGTGAAACTCAAACAGTAGTTATCATTAATAAATATTGTATTACTTCGTACTCTTTTTTATTAGAAAGCATCAGATTTTGAGAAATGTTATGAACATTAAAGGTAAACGGTATGTTAGGAAAATTTAGGTCCGTATACTAAGGCTGAAAGGCAGAGAAAAAGAATCAGAGAAACAGGAGCTTCTTGGGCAATTGGAAGAGAGGAAAATATTTCTATTAGAGGTATACTTTCTTTGTCTGGAGAAGAGTATTTTTATCTCAAAGTGGCTGATCTGCCATTCCTTGCTGCCTCTAAGTCTGTATCAGTGACATCTGGGGCTTAAGTAGAGAACAGGGGAAGCAGTTTGTGTTGTAATCAGGAAAATTTTGAAGATGAATGGTAGATAAAAGCTGAAGCAGTGGACACGAAAGGTTAAAGGTAGGACTGAAGGAAAGTGTAAACATTAAATAACTCCAAAGGGATTTTGATACCTTCTTTTAAATTCAAGTGTATTTTTAGAGCAGTTACTTGACCTGGGATGAATTGAGACAAATAGCCCAGTTAACCTGCAGCTGGGAAATGACTTAGCAGGATGAAAACATGTGTGCATTAGAGTCTTGAAAAATTCATAGTTTTATGGAATAGAATGCTAAACAGCATGTCTGCTGATCTTCTGTGACTTCCCAAAAATGACCTGAAGTGCTTGCTTTGGCAGCATATATACCAAAAATAGCCTAAAAAATAAAACTATTGATAAGTCGTGAGCTGGAGATTTACATCCTTAAAGATTCTTGCTGTTAATATCAGTAAGTGAAATATTCACCTACTCTATTTTTCCATTATTTCCAGTAATTTTCATGACTCTCCTAGGGCCTAGACTCATTCTCCACATCCATTTCCAAACAAGCAGTCAGTAGCACAGACCTATTGCCCTGAGAATATATTCTTTCATTAATTATTGCAGTGTACATTTAAATGTATTCATAATGTGTATCATAATTAAGGAAAGGAGGATGGAAAGGAAGGGAAGGAGAGGTATGCACAATGTGTATCACAAGTAAGGAAAAGAGGATGGAAAGGAAGGAAAGGAGAGGTAAAAAGAATCAAAATATGTTATTTGCATATACCAACACCATACAATGAATTTAATCATTATGTATTACAAATATATACTAATAAAATTTTTTAAAAATAGAAAATGAGTATTCGATACTTAAGTCATGTGAATTTTTTAAAAAAATACTATTTGCTAATTGTTAAATAAATTTCTAATACATTCATAAGTGTATTAAATTTAAACATCGCATTATACTAAAGAATTCTGAACAGCAATACAGTGTAAATGATATGTAGGTAAGGAAAGAAAAGAAACAAAGATATGGGCTAATAATAGAAATAAATGAATCACAGTTGTCCAAACAAAGTTTTAGACTTTTAATAGCCAAAAACTATGTTAAAAGGAGAAGTTCTCAAAGACATATACCCTCTTTACAATACTGTGCATCGTATTCAGATACTGGGACTTACGATGAGCCTCATTTTTCTTTCACTCTCTTTGTGTTGTTCTCTCCCTGAATATACTCTGCCCAAAGTATTCTAGCATCTTTGTTATATCCACGAGTGTTCACCTCACTTTCTTCAACAAATAAAATCGGAAGAGATTCTACTTAATCTTTTAATAGTACATCCTGTTCATTCTCTCACTTATAAAGACCTCTGTCCCTTGTTTCCTGAATTGAAGTGACTTGAAACTTGTTTTTTTCTTTTTTAATATTTGTAAAGTATATGCATTTCTTTGGACATCAACAAAATATGAGCTCTACTTTTTCATTTTTGTCAGTAATCATGTAGCATTATAAATGAAATAAAAACATTTATTTCACAGATTTTTTGTTTTGTGATCTTTTTTTTTCCTGGTTCAGATTGTTTCTGCACTAAATTTGGTAGAAAGTTCTACTTAAATCTTACACTTATTCTTGGAAATATGTATTTACATACTGAATTACAAAGATTGCCATCATAGGGAAAGAGTGAACAGTACCTTGGTTGGACTATATTTTCTATTCAATATCTAATATGTTTCATCCAATCTCTTTTATGAAGTGGTATATTTGGTAACACCAGGTAACACCAGTGAGACAGATGGATTGATTTCTTCATGTAGCAATGACAATGGTACAGTTTCTTAGAATCTGCACTTTTAGAGTTTTAAAAGCTAGTAAAAGCTTTGTGACATCTTTAATACTTTTATGGAAATAAATAAAATTTAGCCAATGAAGAAGATACAAAGTTAAGAAAATATGTGCAAATAGTTAAAACACAAATGTAAGAAGTAAAAACTAAAAAGAATTTTTAAAGAAAAATAGATAATAGAGAAAAACAAAAAATCAATGTTAAAGGTAGGAGATTTTTAAGGGCATTCTTTCAATAATGATAAAATCAGAAAAAGAATCAGGAAGAAATATGTATCTAATCATATACAGCAAATAGGCTTAACAAATATCATACTGAGTGGATAGCTATTATTCCACCTCACAATAACAGCACATACATTCTTCTCAAGTGTTTATGAAATATTCTCCAGGGTAGAGTACGTATTAGTCCATAAAATAAGCCTTACTAGATGTCAAAGATAGAAATAATAGTGTATATTGTCCAAGAGTCAATAAATTTACATTAAACAATGCAAACCAATGTATTCAATATCAAAGACAAAAATAGAAATTTAAAAATACCTCAAAATGAATAGAAATGAAGACAGACTATGAAACTTGATGAATGTAGCAAAAATATTGCTCAAAAGGAAATTTATAGCATTAAGTTCCTAAATTAAAAGTGTTAGAAATCACAAATCAAGAGCCTGTCTTTTCATCTTAAGATTAGAGAAAGATAAACTAAATGAACACAGAAAGAAGTAAAGAATAAATAAAAGAAAGGAAATACATGATACTGGAGAGTATAAAGGCAATAAAGAAAATCATTTAAAATAAAAGTCAATTATTTGAAATGATTAACAATTTTAACAATATTTAATAGGTCTGAACTAGAAAAAAGAAAGTGAAGCCAACTGAAGTTACATGAATTAAAAATGAAAAGGGTGACTTTACTGCTTGTCTTCCAGAAATCAAATGCAAGTAATTTTTTCCCAGTTCTTGCCAAGAGCTCTTTGGGAGGCTATCTCTAACCCTCAGTCAGGTGACTGAGAGCTCTTACTGCTCATTTTGTCCTTGTTCAGTGTCATGGTCAGCCAGAGTTAAGAACTTGGAGGACTTTCTGTGTGCTTTTCTGAGTCCACAGTCAACCCAGAACCCTTGTACTACTGCATAAAAATTATTGGCTTCAGAGGTCTTGAACATTTTCTATAGATACTTCATTTTCAGATTTTCATGATGAATGATAAACTCATGTTTTCAACTTGTGTTTTCAATACTGGCAGATATACTGTTCAACAATTTCCATTGACATTATTTCACAAATCATTCAAAACATAAAGCTATTTGGTGTCTGAATTAAGTCAATTTTTAAAATAAGACTTATTTTTTTAATAAATACTATTGCATGAATACTTGGGAGTCCTCAAATTTGCCTTCACACTTTTAAAAGGGATACATTATCCCTTAAAATTTATAACTGGGATTTAGCTCAGTGGCACAAGCACCTGCCTGGCAAGTGCGAGGTCATGAGTTTGATCACCAGTACCAAAACAAACAAACAAAATATTTATAACACCTTGTATATTTATATGTATTCATATTTTCAAATTTATTAACAATATATTTTAGAGTATTTCTCTCTTAATCATTTTGTGTTTTTAAATGTAATACTCAAATTTAGCACCAATAAAATTTCCCACCCCAATTTACCTATATAGATTGTATAATTTAGTCTAAATATCCTGCAAATTACATTATGTTCCAGTGTAAAGAGATAACATTTTTCTTCTTTTACCATGCCACTTACACATATGCAATTAAGGAGTTAGATATAGTTATTCATGTTAAAGGGTCATCAGTATATAACTTACTCATTTTACAAGACACAGACATAAATCCAAACTCAGAAAATATAATTAAGTGTGTTCATTAGGCCTACTGTAATAGGTTTTATAAAATGAGAATAAAAATTGCTCAGACATAAGGGCTAAAAATGTGAATTTTAAAATAAAAATTGCATAAAATTAATTAACTCTGAGCTTCTACGATTAAAATTTAGCCATACTGAAAACTAATATATGTGTAAGTATGTATTTCTCAGCCTGCAGTTGTATGTGTTAGGCTTAGAACAACATCATAAACATCATGTTTAGTAAAATGTCAATTAGAAAATAACTGGTTAGTGAAGGGGAATAATAGGTTTTCTGGGAAAAGTGGATTCATTTTAGATCAGAGTTGAAAGAAAAATAAATCATCAGTATCAAAATAATATAAGTGTTTTAATATGTAAAGACTTAGTAATATTTCTAGTCATTAATGCAAGTAAGATTAGAAGTGTTTAATAGTTTTATTTTTCTTACTCTTTGAGCCATTTCTCTTTCGCAGAACAACCTCTGTTTTCAGACTTGTTTGGTATTATAGTTTCATTAGGAAGGAGTTGTTTCCAATTTGTTCTTTCCTGCCCGAGAATGACCCTTGCTGATATAGTTTGGAAACCTAATTCCTGTACAGAAAAGGATGAGTCAAGGGTCAAACATGGTACGCATGACAATATTCCCAGTGCTGCAGCTACAATTTATGTCAAGGAGAGAGCAGAAGGTCAGAGCAGAAGGTGGACCTAAGAATTTTAATAGAAAAGTTATATTTAGTCACCTGTATTGTAAGGAATAGGTCATTTTTTTCAGGTGGCAGCAATTACTATATATATATATATATATATAATATATATATATATATATTAGTTGTATGTGTTAGGCTTAGAACAACATCATAAACATCATGTTTAGTAAAATGTCAATTAGAAAATAACTGGTTAGTGAAGGGGAATAATAGGTTTTCTTGGAAAAGTGGATTCATTTTAGATCAGAGTTGAAAGAAAAATAAATCATCAGTATCAAAATAATATAAGTGTTTTAATATGTAAAGACTTAGTAATATTTCTAGTCATTAATGCAATATATATATATATATATATATATATATATATATTCCTGAATAACTAAAAGTCAACTTCAGTACATTTATCTTGACATAGCTCTGGAAAGAAACAGAAAGGAAATATTCTCAGAGTGATAAAACTGTTACTTTAAAATTCACTTTATGAATTGAAAACTGGCTGTTAGTTTGTCCACACACATTTTGCTAATTTTCAATGTATTAAACACCACACTAAGATCACAGATCTTTTAGGCCTGTTAAAGTAAAATAAGTTTAAAATAAGTTTAACTTTTTTATTTTGTAATTAAAATATAAATTAGCAATGACAATAAATATTTAGACTATTGAGTTTTAATTCATCATATAAAATTAGCTTATATTAATTAGATACAACTCAAGGACATACAGTAATGTTTTTCTAAAATAAAATTACTATTATTTGTAAGTCAGCCTTGATCTTTTTAATGTAAAGAAATTTGACATAGTCATCATATTGCTACTAATTTACCACTTTACAAATACACTATATTTAAACAACAGAGGTAAGGGAAATCAATCACTTACATTATCTATTCAAGAGTGATACATATGCTTATTGAACAAGTGTATTCCAGTATTTAGCGAAGTAGTATCTCTGTTTTGCATTTTATTAAATTAAATATTTGAGTAAAAACTTTTGTACAGTGACTCACATAGAATTAATCCCCATTTCAATGCTTGTGTGTTTTCTTATTTTTTCTTTCTTTTCTCTTCTTTTCCTTTTTTTTTTTCTTTTTGAGGCAGTTTCACTGTTCAGTTTAGGCTGAGCTTTAACTCCCTTTGTACCCCATAGTGGCCTTGAATTTGCAGTGATCCTCCTGCCTCAGTCTCTCAAGTGCTGGTATTACAGGCACTCACCACCACACCCAGCCTTAATGTTTATACTTTCTCATAAAATGAATTTGAACATGGTGAATGTGTGTGTGACCCTTGGACAGGCTAATACTATACAACTGAGCTACACTGTGAGACCCTGAATATCATGTATTCGTTATAAAAGTTTTTGAATTATTTTTCCTCTTCAATAATTTCATTATTTTTTCTTTGTCAATAAAAATGGATTCTATACATATCTATAAATGTTTTGACATTAAATATTAAGATACACTCATTTTTATCTTCTGTATGTTCTTTATGAACAGTTTTTATCTCACTTTAATTAAAAATGTTACTTTAAAAAATTGATGTCAATTTATTGTATTTCCAGCAATGCACAAGAATTCCTAACTGTAAACACTCAGAAAAATACTGCTGTAGAAAATATTTAGACTTTTAATATTTGGACTGAGAAAAATTACTTTTGATATATCTTTATTGCATAAAACTATACTTGACATTGTTTATCTTCTCATATACAAGAGTTATTGGGGGTATGTGGGTTATTGGGGTTATTGGGAATATGTTTTTGGTGATATGTGGGTTATGTGGGGATATGCTATTGAGGATATGTGGGATATGTGGATTACAGGGGATCTGTGTATCTTTCCTTATGTGTATAGTGTGTATGTGTTTACCATTTTGTTAGGTATTTATAAATGACTCATCATAGCTTTTTAAACTTAATGTAACCAAAATACTTTTATGCATTCCATATAAACAATCTTTATTACGTTTAAATTGTATGATGATTTTCCAAATAGTGTTATTTCTTTGAAGAAAGTGTACCACTTTTATAATTACTTAATTATTCTATTTACATATACTTCAAAACATTCCATTATATCCCATTAGTATAACAAAATAATTTAAATCATATCTTCATTTTACTTTACTATCGCAAGGTTGTTTTTATTTTATGAACTATTTATGTTTCTCAAATTTTCTTTGAGAGGTAAATTATCTCTAATACAAAAATCAAACCCTTTGTACCTATCATCATCCTTCTTAGCTATCTCCAAACTATTCTAATTTGTACATCTAGTACTCTAAGTGGTTCATTCAAAATTCATTTAATTTTTTGTTTAGATTTATAGACAAACTAAATTTTAATTGAGCTCTTGTGTTTTATTTTCTTGAATTAATTTCAAATTGATTCTAATTTCTTTGGGTATTACATTGACATTTTTAAAATACCATCTTTGTACCTTAGGGTAATTATTTAACAGAAAAAAACTTACTCAAATGAATAGCTTTATACATTTAATGTATCTGTTTAGTCATAATCATTTAATTCACTCCATGAAATAATATTAAATACCTCATATTTTGGAGACTTTTTCCATCGAAGCTACTGGGTAATGAGCAACATGTGCTTTCCTCAGGAATGCAAGGAAGGAAATTGAGTGGAAATAATTCCTATGAAGAAAATCACTGAAAACGAGGTGTAAATGATTAAAATATTGGAATTCCTTGAGCTTTCTAAAATGATATGAGTTCTTTAGGTTTTTTTCATGAAATAAATGAGAAAATAACACAGATGTATAACTGGAAGATTTTTCAGGAGAGATGAAACTTGCAATGAACATCCTCCATGATAAAATATGTCTATGTAGTGTAAAAAGCAGCAAGGACTCTTTGTATAATACATCACAGATGACCATATCACTTTTTAAACATCACACACTTCTGCGAAAACTGTTTCTTGTTTTGTTTCTTGTTTAATATAAAAATATATCTTTCAGAGTATGTTTCCGTATGTTCCTATTCTGAATGTTAGAGCTTATTTTGGACATATCCTTGAAATATAAAAAATATTTTATCCTGAGAGATATGTGAATATTCGAGTTTATGTGATAACAAATCAAATATCCAGCCGTTCCATTATTTTACACTCCAGTCACAAGTGTACGTAATATGCAATAGCTTTTCGTTTTCTATGACATTGAAATTACCTAGTTTCTAATTTTTGGAATGTAAATGTAAGTTAATTTCTAGCTGTAATCTTGGCTTTGCATTAACTTAAACTTATTATAGCTTTAGAAACATATCTACCAAGTTATAAGCAGTAATTATCATGGTAATGTTGTTTCTCTTACATTTATCATAAATATTTTCCAGTAAGTTATAAATTAGAAAAATCATATTGAGAACATTTAGTAGCATTGTATGATTTTAGAAGTCTATTTTTCTTGTACTATAGTATCAAACTTCTCAATGTAATATCATGATATAATGCTGTTAATCTTTAAGTTTTACTCTCTACCTATAATCCTAGCACTCAGGAGACTGAAGAAGGAGGCTTGCCATGAGTTGGAGGCTAACATGGGCTACATAGTGAGTTCTATGTAGTGAACTACATAGCAATACCTTGTCTCAGAAAAACAAAAATAAAAAAAAATAACGAGTTGTACTTTATCATGACTTAAGTCTACTTACTTATGCACAGAGCTTTTTCCATATACGTCATCATGTGTAAGGGATCTAAGCCACTTTGGCATAGTGAGAGAGTTAGATTTACAACCCAGGTAAATCCTTACTTCACAGCTACAGTTTTTCATGTCAGTCTTACTTCAAAGCTTCCAAGGAAACAAAACCCAGGGACAATTTGCAGTCCTGACCTAATTCTACCTTTTTTAATCATAGCATAGATTTTCTCACACTTACCAAAAGACCATTTCAATTGTATATTCCAAGTACACTCCGTTCTGTTTCCATATCATCTCGTTGCTCCATTTTCCATTTTTCCTTTCCTTAGAGACATGCGCCACCTTTCCTTTGATATACAGACTACCTTTTTGGGATGTTTGAATAATTACCACTGTTTTCTCCATGGGTTTATGACAATTTGAACACCCTAAAAAGACTTGACCATGACCAAGACTGTCATAGACTACAGCCTTTAATTTGGTGATAACCTGAAAAACTTTAGACAAATTTGGAGGAAAACATGGAAAGAAAATAGAAAATCAAATTGGAAATGCTTCTCAACTTACATTTCAATAACACCAATTCAAATTTGTAAATATTGTAAGTTGAAAATGCATTTAGTGTACTGAACCTATTCAATATGATATACTGTATTAACAACACATTATACACTGGATAGCACACTGGTTATTCACTCTCATGATTTTGTGGTTGGCTAGGAACGGTAACTCATGCTAACCAGCAATAGGAGACAGTATCATAACAGCAATTAATAACTCTGGGAAAAATTCAAATTTAAAATTCAAAGTACTTTTTATACTAAATGTATATATATTTTTTACATCATAAATTTGAAAACTCTCAAACTGGACCATCATAATGGGCAGCTATCTGTATATCAGTACAAAATTTAAATTAAATACTCTCAAGTTCGTATTTATATTTATTAAAGGATTGCTCCGACTTATTTACACAAGCTTTAGAAAGAAATATGATGGACTGCAATAGATATTTCAAAATAAAGCAGATCAGTGTAATCCTTATCAAAAGCCCAATGAAATTTTTCCCAGAAGTAGATAACCCAGATGCATAAATTTATATATTGCTGTAAAAGATGTCCAATAGTCAAAACAAAAATGAGAAAGAAAACCAAAGTTTGAGATAGCACTGTTGTAGATTTCAAATTATACAATGAAAAAGTTATCACAAGAGTCATATTGTAGTAGCATGAGAACAAATGAATCAATAAAGTATCATTAAAAGTCTAGAAGTAAACCCCAGAATATATTGGAAACTAAAATTTAACAGGGCAACCAATACTCAATGGGGAAAACAACAGTGTCTTTGATAAATGATGTTGTGAAAACTGAATATCTATGTACAAAATAATGAAATTGAACTTTTTTCTCATATAAAACAATAAATTCAAAATGGGTTAAAAAAACAGCACTGAAGTCCCACCAGTGCAAAATCCGTGAGAGAAAATACAGAAACAAAGCCCCCGATGTTGACTTTGGCTAAAATTTTTAGATGTCAAATCAAATGCGTAAGTAACAACATAAAAAATCAAGTAGAACCACATCAAATTAAAAAGCACTGTGTGTCTCTGGAAATAATCTACAAACAAAAAAGCAGCTGTGGAATTTCAGAAATATTTGGAAGTCATATATTTGACAATAGGTTAATATCTAAAATATCAAAGAAGCTTACAAAATTCAGTAATAACAAGTAATCAAATATTTAAATATATGAAGGTCTAGAATAGACACTTCTCAAAATCATACACACACATACACAGGGGAAATAATATATATGGAAAAATGTTCACCATTACTAATCATCAAAGTAATCCCAGTTGAAACCAAAATGCCATGAGAATTTTATCTGTAAAATGGCTTTTGTCAAAAGTCAACAATGGTGTCAATGAAATACAGAGAACTACTGAACAATCTTTTTTTTTTATTTTAAAGAGAATAAAACAAAACAGAGTTAAACACGACAAAGCATTTCAGAATAGAATACTGCAAACAATACAGGTCTTCAAAACATAATGATAGGAGATTAACAATGGCTACCCTAGTGTCTCTTGTTTTCTTCGAAATGATTGTTCATACATTGACACACAATAAACTCAAATAAAAATAATAAATTATTTTTAATATTTAAATATTATAAAAATAATATAAAACCAGATTTTAAAAAAGAGTGAAAGCATTACAGGCCTTCAAATCACACTAAGAAATCAACAATGGCTACCTTAATGTCCATTGTTTTCTTCAAAAAAGCTGTTTATATCTTCTCACATATTGCAATCAAATAGTAGAAAACAGATTCAGGCCAAGAATTTAGCTCAGTGGTGTAAGCACCTGCCTGGCAAGCACAAGGACATGAGTTTGATTCCTGGTACAAAAAAAAAAAAAAAAAAGAAAGAAAGAAAGAAAAGAAAACAGACTTAAACTAATCAAATCAAAGAATAAAAGCATCATTGGACTTCAGAACCTTTTCCCCATATTTATTGGGGATTTTGTATCTTATTTAGTATTTCAGTTTCTTACATTAGGGAGATGATGCTGTGTTTACACATGTGAGCTTGATTTATTTCATTTATGAGTATGGTGTCAAGTCGCATCCATTTACCTATAAAAACCTCAATGTGATCCTTCTTTATAGCTGAATATACTCCATTGTATAAAAGTACCACATCTTCTTTATCCATTCCTCAATTGATGGGCATTTGGGTTGTTTCCAAGATTTGGTTATTACAAATTGTGCTGCTATAAACATGGATGAATATATATCACTGTGGTATGATGAATTCACTTCTTCTGGGATATGCCCAGAAGTGGAATAGCTGGGTCAAATGGGACTTCCAATCCTAGCTTTTTGAGGAACTGATTTCCACAGTGGTTGCACCAGTCTACACTCCCACCAACAGTGGAGAAGTGTTCCTTTTTCCCCACAGCCTCTCCATCATTTGTTATTGGTGGTTTTCTCCATCCTGGCCATTCTTTCTGGAGTGAGATGGAATCTCAGAATTGTTTTAATTTGCATTTCTCTAATGACCAATGATGCTGAACATTTTTTCATGTATTTATTTGCCATTCATATTTCTTCAGCTGAGAAATATGTTTTCATCTCAGATGCCCATTTTTGGATTGGGTCTTTGAATTTCAAGGGCCTGATATTTTTTAATTCCTTATATGTTCTAGATAGAAGACTTTTGTCTGAAGGACAGTTGACTAAGATTTTTTCCCAATTTGTGGGTTTTCTTTTCACTCTGTTGGAGATTTCTTTTGACATGCAAAAAACTTTTTAACAAGACAAGATCCCAATTGTTGATTCTGGAAACTGTTTCCCATGTAGTTTGACTTTTGTTCATGAATTCTCCACTTACTCCTATGTCTCCAAGATTTCTACCTACTTTGTTTTCCAGCAGATTTAGTGTTTCTGTTTTAATATTTAGATCTTTGATCCATTTTGACTTTAGTTTACTGCATGGTGATTGGGTCTAGTTTTAGTTTTTGGCATACGAAAAGCCAGTTTTTCCAGCTCCACTTATTAAAGAGGCTATCTTTCATCCAGTGAACATGTTTGGCCCCTTTGTCAAAGATAAGGTGGCTGAGTGTGTTTGTAGTTGGGGGTGTATCTTCTGATCTATTCCATTGATCCTCAGGTCTGTTTTGATTCCAGTACCATGCTGATTTTTATTACAGTAACTTTGTAGTATAATTTCAAGTCTGGGATTGTGATGCCTCCGGCCCTGCCCTTGCTGCCCAGAATTGCCTTTGCTATTCTAGGCCTCTTCTGGTTCCAGATGAATTTGAAGAATGATTTGCCTAGATCTGTGAGGTATGCTAATGGTATTCCACTGAACAATCTTGGTGGGTATAGTAATTGATGAGTCATTATGGAAGCAGTTTGGAGTTTCCCCAAAAAATTTAATTTGCAGTGATTGTATGATACAGTGACCTCACTACATGCAAAGAAATAACATGAGTATGTTTATCAGCTATCTGCACTCTGAACATTTTTTCATGTATTTATTTGCCATTCCTATCTCTTCAGCTGAGAAATATGTTTTCATCTCAGATGCACATTTTTGGATTGGGTCTTTGAATTTCAAGGGCCTGATATTTTTTAATTCTTTATATGTCTTAGATAGAAGGCCTTTGTCTGAAGGACAGTTGCTGCAATGTCCATTGCAGCACTATTCACAAGTCAAGATTGTCATTCACCTCTTTTCATTCCAGCATGAATAAGTAATGAAAATGTGGAAAGTGTATCTACTGGAATTCTGTTCTGGTGTAAGAAAGGAGATCTTATCACTTGTAACAAAATAGATGAAGAATGAGGACATTACATTAAGTTAAATAATCTGATTTATACATAAGGGGATAAACAGTGCATTTTTAAAAATCTGTGTATAAATGGAGCACATACTGTTGACATTCATATTAGGGAGTCAGTAACGTGTTTATCATATCTTGATTCCTTTTATTTCCCTTCTTCTCCACACTTACCCCTTTCCCTCCTCTCTAGATTCACTTTCCCCATTTCATTAGTTAATGTTCACAACATAAATATTACAATCACTGTGGGTAGTTGGTATATGTACCTGAAACGTCAGAATCATTTTATATTTCTTTCCCTACCCATTCACCCCCAACCCTCAGTTTGTTAGTCTCCACACTTGCAAAAGATTTCCCTGTTTCCTAGTATTAGTCTCGTACTTTGCAATTTTTTTATACTTTGAATCATTCAAATGAGAGAACATCTATTGTATTTAAGTTCGTCTGTCCAACTTATTTCACCTAGTATTATGTTTTCAAGGTGTTTTTATTTTCCTACAGAATTGATTTTATCTTTCTGTATAGTCAACTAATATTCCATTGTGTACAGATTCCATATTTTCTTTATCCATGTATGTGCTAATGTGCATACCATCTGCTTCCAGGATTTAGCTAATTATGAACTGAGGTGCTATAAACATTGGTAGTCAAGTATCTCTGTAATACAAAGTCTTTAGCTCTTTGGGGAAGATACCTAGAAGAGAAACAGGTTGCTAAGAAAGGATTTCTATTTGTGATTTTTGAGAAATCTCCATACTGATTTCTCTTTGGTTGTGTTACTTTACATTGCCACCAACAATATAGAGTAGTCCTTTATTACCACAGTAAAGCTAGCATTTGTTATTATTCAATTCTTGTTGTTTGTCATTCTTTCTGGTATAAGATGAAATCTTGGTGTTGCTTTAATTTGACTTTCTCCAATGTTCAGAGATATAAACATTTTTGCGTATGTCTATTAGCAATATATTAAGTAACAGGGACTGAGGAGAACATTCTTTTAGTGTGAGAATTTAGGGTCAGTCTAGGTAAAACCTAAACTGGGGTTATTATTTACTGTAATTGTCAGACATTTCTCTTTTATTCAGTATCATTGTTTCAATCTACTATGTTGTCTTTCTGTTTCCCTGAAAGCTCTAATAAGTTTTCCATCTGGAAGTCTTTGAGACTATAACCAACTGACATTAAAATGCAGCTATGTGGATATGGTAATGAGGTACAGAGGAATGTTAAGCATTATTCTCTCTTATTATGATTCCATAAGTGTCTTTTAGTGGGCATGTGTCCTTGGTAATGATCTATGCAAAGAATTCTCAGCTAACTTCCTCACATTTGATGAGACATATGGCTACAGAATGCTAGCATTGAATAATCTTCCTTCCTTCAAGTTGGATAAAATGATATTTCTTCCCCATTGAGAATGTGTTTCATTATAGTTTTATGGAAAATCATCTGTGTGCATCTCAGTATGGTTACATGTCTCTTCCTCTAGAAGGTTTTATTTGGTCCTTGCGTGTGAGAATTCTATGAGTTATTGCAGATCAAACTGACCAGAAGTCTCACGTAAGTTTATAGAATGTATAAAATTCTATTGCATTTTGTCAAATAAATTTGTACAACCCATACTGTAGCTCAGCTAAAGAATAGTCTTATGGAAATAAAAGAACATGCAAGATATTTATATTAAAAACATTAAAGAAAAATGTGTCAATAGTGAAGTTGTATAAAATATATTTAAATATTTGCCTAGTAAAGAGAAAATTTTATGCTTTCCTTTGAGGCATCCTAATTTTCCATCTCAGGTGCTGTAATTCCATAAGACAGGACCAATGTTTTATATCACTATACATTTTAGCAATTAATTCACCAACTGAAACTACTAAATTGTCAGTACTAAAATACTGACAATAATACAGAAGATAAAATACAGAAGATAAAATCCAATGGCAACAAAAGAAAACTGGTGGTAAAATATATAGACATGTCTTGAAAGTTTTCCTTTGATGTTGACAGTGCCTATGAAGCTTTCTTGTGTTTGTATCAAATCAGTATGCATAGAAGTTTTATCTGTGATAATATAAGCAAAAATTAATTCCCAGATGACATCCACATTGATTATTTGCAATGACCATTTTCAATTCTTAAAATTATAATTTAAAATTAACTCAAACAACATTTCTTCATTTAGATTGTCCATCTTTTTTATTTTTATCTTTATATTTTTCATTTTCATGTCAATTAAAAAAGACATTTTTAGAAATGTGATTGATCTTGATTGGAAATTATCGCATTACACCAGAAATTATGAATCGGACAGGTGGTTGGAAATAGTTTCTTATATTGTTATATCCTTACATTATTATTCTGAAACATATGAGCAGGATATTTTTTTCTCTCAAAGAACATTTTCTATGCTAATCTCTCACTTTATCTGTGGAAGAGGGAAACAGAAAAAGTTTAATATAAGTAACAAAAGATAAAAACAACTCACAGACATGAAATCACGAATCTCTAAATCAGTTTGTGTTATGCATATGATGATGTGATTTTGTATTAGATGAAGGACATAAAATTTAATGTAATTTCTTAGCTATGAAAATGATTGTCAAACTATTCATATTTATTTTCTAGGAAACTTTGTGCAAAAAATACTAAATACTTTCTGTAGAGTAGTTTGCAATTTATCTTTTTTTACTTTTCTTCCAATTCTGTAACAATGTAAGGAGGTCAAGGGATTTCATTAACTTATGTTCATTTTTAATGCTGTGATAATTGAAAGATAGGTTTTGTTTTTATTTTTATTTTGAGCTGAACAGATTTATTCTTGTAATAAAAGAAAAATTCTTAAATAGTAAATATTAATTAACCTCCTTTTATCCTATATCTTGTTTTATTTAAACAATTTAGTATTACTATCATTTGTTGATTGCAATATTGTTCATAGTAGAGAATCATAAACTTTAATAGAGACGGTCTGAATATTTAAAATTCCTTAAAATTATAACAGGTACAAGTGACATAAATGAATTTGGAGTAAAGTTCAAATGATTCTTGAGAAAACTATATAACCTTTGATAGGTTTCTACCTGTGTGCAAGATGTGTATCTAGCAATCGTACAAATTAAATACTGTGTTTATAAAGGAGTTTGTGTGGTTCATCCACTGATTCTGTTCAATGAGTATAGTAATATAAAAAGCATTTTTACTGTAAATGTAACATATTAAGTTGATACCTTTTTCAGAAATTAATATTAGAGACAAATTTTTGCATGACTTTAGGTACAGGTACAGCAGAAATATAAATATGTAAAGTATGCAAATGTAGTCTGCAGCAAGCTTTATCTGCAGAAATAGTACAAAAATGTCAGCAACTAATAAATTAGAACATCCCTGAGACAAGAGAGTGAGTAAATATCACAATATTAAACTGCCTAGGAAATTAAAAGCTCACAGAACTCTATATATTAAGAGAAGTCATTTTCCTCCTTTCCTGAACTACCCCAAATACATTAAGTAAAAAAGAAAATTTAAGTGGTATAATAAAATTATTACTTTTAGTGTATAAAAAGCATTTCTGTGTATGTATATGTAGATATACATGCATTAAATATATATTTTTCTTTTTTCGTTCTTGTGACTTTATTAACTACTCAAATTATATTTTGAAACTGTAGTATCTTTTATGGGAGCAGATTTCATGAAATTTTTATCACCTGAAAAATTTTCTTTTAGTCACATTTATTTGCAGTCTAGTACATTTCAAACGATTTTTTTCTATAAGAAACATCAGTAACAAATATAGTTTCAATTGATTAAATAAAGAATATATTGAAGAGAATGGTTTATTTTTGTTCAGGTTCTGCCTCAGCACTTTTAGGAAAAAATGAAATCAGATTGTTTGCAAAAATGGCCTTAATTTAGTTTTACAATTATCATTAAATTAATGACATAATAATGGCATTTATAGAAGCCTACTTTCATAATTTATTTGGACATTATCTAGGCTTAGTAAATTCTCCATAATAATTTGGCACCTATGCCCCAGCAAGAAAATTAAATACAGGTTGCAAAGGATCATTCAGAAAGAAAAGATTCCTGTCTAAGCTTGCTGAATTTGAATACATCAATTTAAGCATGATTAAATACTATATAACACAATGTTAACATTCCACACAAAGTTCAGTGTAGTATTTGAGACACTGTATGAAATAGCAGGGACATAATTAAATAATGTGTCTTATGATAATTGTAGTTGTCCTGCACTCTTGGTTAATATTGACAGATTAATCTACTATTATTTGTAAATTAATTCTCACAGAACAGACAAGTCAAAGATTTTTTTCTGATAATAGAACAAAGTGGTTTGGTTAGATTGAGTTCTTTCTTGAATACGTTTTCATAGTTTGAATAATTCAGGAATCCATAATAAGGCAGATAAAAGTCAGTACACTACTAGGATATTCATAAAACACCTAGTGTCTGTTAAGTCAAATGGATTAATGAAGGACATTTATGTTCATGGTCTGTCAGCAAGACCAGGAATCTTTTAGAATGTATCAAATACACATTTCTTAATGTCTAGATAGGATATGTCAGTTCTAAAATACTTCTTTTCCCTTTGATTATTGTTTTCAGTTTATACGTCTTTCACTTTTTAAATGTTACTCTATTTCTTTGAAGACACAAAACCTTTATTAATTTAACAATATAAGATCCCTAATGAAATTACTGTGGCTTGCTGTATTCCAGGGCATTAAGATCAAATGATCTGTTAATATTCTATTAACCATGTCAATTTGCACTGTAGAATTACAAAACATGACTCAAATAATTAAAAAAACACTTCCGTGTTTGAAATATTAAAGACTTTTATTTGGAAGGGGATATTATTGTAGAATGATTTGTTTATTCATCTACCTTCAGTTTTTGATCATAATTAAAACTAACTTACAACTTGAATAAATAGCAATGCAGCAGTGCAGGAAACATAATACAGTTAGTTTCTGGAGGATTTGAATTTCTCACTGAAGTGAATGCCACTGTTACAAGTTTTCACTTTTGCTTCTACCAGGAAAATTTTGTATGGTTTTGTATCAAGCCATACAAAATAAAATGTCACTGAAAATTTGTTTTTCATTTCATCTGAATATAAACAATAATTACTTAAACTATTTTCCTAAGACATCATGTATTAAATTTGCCAGATTTATCAAGTAGAAGTATGGACATCAAGTTAAATGCAAATTTTAGATATCAAATTAGTTTTATTTTTATCAATTATTAGTTTGCCTATAGAGAACCCTTTCCTAGTCTTGTTGCAGTCCAGGAAGGTTTATAATTGTAATCACAAGGAGAAACTATTGGAATTCTAGTGAGTTAATTCCAGTCTACCACTTCCAGTGCAACCCACAGAAAAAATAAAGACACTAAGATGTATAAACAGTTATGGGAGCCAAGGGATCCTAAATCCAGCCAAGATGGTGGTTCACCGGAACAAAGGCCTTGCCCAAAGCCCAACCCAGGTTTTATTAATTCTCCCTGAGGGGAATGGCTTGGGGATGAGTGACAGTGAGAGTGGTGTGGCGGGAAATATGTGTCTGCCTTGACTACTGTGAGCTGGGCTAGGTAGGAGGTCTGAGATCCCCTCTGCGATAAGCAGAAGGCAAAAAATGAAGAGAGAACAATCTGCATAACACAATTAAGGTAGTATCTACTAATTTGGGGTCAGTGCTTCAGTTCTGAGTTATAATCCTTTTTGCCCTGGGAAGTCATAGCCTTTTTCTTGAGGCTCTGTCCCAGCAGACAGCATGGAGCAGGGCTCTCCATCCTGCCTGACTCAACCACCCATTTGGGGAGTCAATGGGCGGGGTAACACTGACCTGTGCTTTGCTTCAGAGATTATACATGGGCTCCTCAGTCAGCCCAATTTACATCGCTTAAAGCCAATTGAAGTGACAAAGAAATCTATTCTGAAGATAACAAATATTATGGTAGCCAATGCTGTTTCGCTAATATCTTGAAATTCTATATTGCTTACATTATTCTGCTTTGTTTGTTTTGTTTTATTATGTTTTGTTTTGTTTCTACTGTTTTAGTTTGTTGTATTTTGTTTGATTTTATGTAACCCTGATGGTATGGGCAGGTATACTGCAGATAACAAGAGCCATTATGGTAGCCTTATCGATTGCTTTGTTTTTTTTTTCTTTTCTTTTTTTTACACTGTTTCAAAGTCATGTTCCATGTTCATTGGTTTGTTTTGATTGACTTTACTCTGTTTTGTTTTGTTTGGTTGTATTCTTTTCAAAAAAAAAGGAAAAAAGAAAAGAAATAACCTAGCCAGCTCTGTACATATCAATACATGGAGATAGGGCCAAGTTTA
>RJWT010004665.1:0-32721 GCA_004365215.1 Cuniculus paca
TAGCTTCCTTAGGCATCTACAGACTTATTTAGAATATCAATCCTGGGAAGTAGGTGCTTTTGTTTGATCTGTTGTCTCGTGTCCGGCCCACAGCAGGAGGTGTTTCTCTCCTTTACAGTTGCAAGGTATCTGGGTTTTTGCATTGGCTCCATGGAGGACCTGGCCCTGTCTGACTGCCTATAATAATTCTAACTATCTCAGTTTCCTGTAACAGTATGATCTAGACAGATCAACCCTCTGAAATGGATCACATCTAGAAACAGTTCTATTAAAACTATGTTTGCCAGAAAGCAATTGACTGAGTATTTTGATTCCTCAAAATACCTTCACGCTCTAGTTTCTGTCACTCTATACTTCTAGCTTTGGTCCAATGTTGATTGCATTGTAGGAGTTTTGTGCATTATATTTATGAGTCCAAAGGGTTAGGAGAAGACACAGATATAAATGGATATAACCATATAGGTTATATCCTTCTTATAGAAGAGCAGCTATTTTTTCTGTTGTTCAACCTTTTTGTTATCTTTATATCATTTCTCCCTTTTCAGTAATAAGCCATGAATGAATATGCCTCCACTTTTCCATTTCCTTGCCTTTTGAAGTTAATTCCCAATCCTAACTGTAAATCAGAAATGGTGCAATCTTTTGATATGTCATAGAGCAGTGAAAATTTAATTTATATAATATCGTCCCTTTTTTAAGTGCCTTGTTCAATTGAAGCAGAAGCAGCTGTGAATGATGGCTAAGTTAAGAACAAAAAGTAAGATCAAAGTGATGTTTGTCATTATGATTTCAAACAGCAAGCACCCACTTGGGAAGATTTGGGTAAAATATTAAAAAGAATGTGGCTTACTCTGAAATAGAATTAGGCATGTAGAAAGTGAGGCATTCTGTAAATTTCTGAATTTCTCTGCTCATACAAAAATCTCAGATTATTGAGAAAATGAACAAGTGCTTTGGACATTGAATTGTTACATGAATGTGTGTGCATGCACGCACGCACATGTGCACATACGCACGTTTGCACAAAACTGGGGGCAACTGTTCAATGCAAATGTACCCTATGTGTTCTCATCTTCCAAAATAAGTGGAAACACTAAGTACAGGAAGGATGCTATCCTCCAAACTGCTGCAGACAGTTCTAAGTGTGAACAGGAGCAGGAGTGGAGTCCTAGAGTTTAAAAGGGAAGCAATAGGACTAAGAGGGGAGGGCCCCTTCAGAGGCCATGGCTTCATACTCTGCAAAGCATTTTGAACCAATAGTAACCCACTGACAGTCAGTCTATAAATTCCTAAACTCAGTGTTAATATGGAGAACAATGTAAGTCACTTAATGGAACGAAATTATCTATAGGAAGAGTGGGCTTTTATTAGAAGTGAATTGGGGTATTTGGACAACAGTTTTCAATGCCAATAAGCTCTAAATGTGCATATTAATAGAGTTCAGAGGAGGAGAAGAGGGTCTGTTTTACTGCCAGTGGAGTAATTTTTTCAATGCTAAAAGACTTTCTAGACTGCACACAATGAAATTCTTAATGATGCTGGCGTATTAAGTATTAAGCGGACCCAGGCCAATTTTCAGTAAACCCTGAAGTCCTTGGAGGAGGAAAAGATAGCTACACTCACCCAGATAGCAGGAAGGACATAAGACTAAGCAGCAAAGCCATTGGCAAACAGTCTCCTGTCTCTAACACCCAAAACCCTTGTCAGTACTTTTGCCAAATCAGCCCCAGCTCCCAGTGCTCATTGCCATTGCTGCCCAGAGCCCTGATAAGATGCTATCAGCAGACCCCCTAAGTACCTTAGGCACTGTAAGCAGATCGCAGGGCAATTACCATCAAGACAGAAAACTATGGGCCTCATTGATGCAAGGTTAATATTGAACACAAGGGCACAGATCTTTCTCTGCATCTTATTTCTGATTGTAAACTTGTTTCCCAGCCACGTGGGGTTGGTTGGTTGTTCAGTCATTGCTTTGAAGAGGCACTGATAGTTTACTTAGAGTAAAATGTTTCAATACAGAATCCTGCTTTTAAATTGATTTAGGAGTTTGTTTTTCTTACTTGAAGTGCTAGAAGAACATGCAAAACAGAATGATTTTACTCAAGCATTCTTATATTCCCTGTAATTATCCTTTATTAAATGCCTACTATGTCTTAGGCATTTTATTAAATGCCAACTATATATTTGATATTGCACATACATCATGAATTAATTCTTTCAAAATTAGGCACAAAGTAACTATGTTCCCTCCTTATACTTCATATGAGAAAGCTGATATTAGAATGACTGGGAAACTAACCCAAGTCAACTTGGATAACAAGTAGTAGGAAATGAACCCTGGTACGTATCAGTATGGTTCCAAATAATTTGAAACATAATTTTGCACCTATTCCATCAATGACCAAACAATTATTTATTGCAGAGATTTTAGAAAAGTAGAAATTAGTACATTCAAAGTTGATTTAAAGTTGATATAAAGACTATTAAAACAAATATAGGACAAAAATAATAATTCTGAAATTTCCAACCTAGGACACTAGGGGATGATAATGCCTTTAACTGAGAGCCAAAGAAATAAAGAAAATAAAAGAATGGCAAGAAGTGTGGCAGACAAACTTGGGACCATTTATTTTGGTTTTGCTTTTGTAAAATACATTTTTAATCTTGTAAATTAATATAAATGAAAGAAATATACAACCTAGTTTATATTTATTTTTATAGTGTATACAATATGTCATATAGAATTTATATTTGTATAATTATATACTCTTTGTATACAATATGACATGTAACATATGTAGTGTATCTTTATATTTTATGATCTATAACATATATAACATATACATATGGTTGTGGTTTGTGTCTGGATGTTCCCTCAAAGTCTCATGCAGTTGTGGGGAGTAGACATTTTAGAGGTGATAGAATCTAGAGTTTGATTCCTGGTTCAGTGATAGGATTAAGGGTGTGGGTGCCACATCAGTCCTAAGATGGATACTTTGATTACAATATAAGGAACAGAAAGAAGTTTATCTCTTCTTTCTGTTGTTTTTTTTGCTGTCTTCTGCCATCATGAATTATTGCCTTCTGCCATGTGCCACTCTGCCTTGGAGCCAGTCAGTCATGAGCTGAAACCTCCACAAACTGTGAGCTAAATAGACCTTTCTTCCTTTAAGTTTGGGTGTTGGGTATTTTGTCTCAGTAACAAGAAAAGTAACTAACCCAAATTTTCATGAAATTTATATTTGTGTTTATATATCATGTGTTATTTGTATACAATATGATATATAACATGTTGTTTTATGTGATATGCAAAGTTATATAAGATCTAGATTTTTATTTATATACAATATCATTTTTATACATCTATTATATTTATTAAGCCCATATATTAAAAATGAGAGAAGAAAGAAGGAATAATAAATTACCCATAATATGACCATGCCAGCACGATTACCTTCGGTGTTTGTCTTTTAGTATTTATTTATGTCTTTTTGCTTATGATTGCATTAGAAGTGTGCAGTGCTTTTTCTCTTCATGATGTGGTATTTCAACATCACTACCTAATCTTCATACTTGTCATTTTTCACAAATACCTTTCACTTCATTCAGTGGATATTAATAACTGACAACAGTTACTAGTAACAGTCTTTCATGGTTGGGCATTTAGCTCACTTATGACCTTTTCTATTTTAAAATGTAGCAGAAAATGCCAGCCCACCCCAGCCACCAGTCTGTTAGTTGCCCAGATAACAGTTCCTGTTACAAGTTGTGTTATTTCTGTCTCATAAAAAACAGCAGGTCACTGTGATGCATAGCTGGTCACTATGATGCATGTTATAAGAACAAATCAACAGCCACCAAACACTCGGCTTCTGTACTTCCTGCTTGCTTATCCCATATAAACCCCAAACTACCAAGGGCCTGATATTTTGAGAATGATCCCAGACAGTGCCTGTTCACATAAAATAAATTTGCCTCAAAACCCTGGGTGTCATTTTGGTGTTTCTGCTTGCCATTGCAAAATCAGTTTGTGTTGAGTAAATTCATGTACCCTTCTTAGGTACATGCTCAGCAACTGGATTCTGGACAGGTCAGTTTCTGATTTTGGTGAAGTCAAGTAACCAATATTAGACATGTGAATCACAAGTCTAGTATTCAGAAGAAAAATTAGAGCTAGAAATCCAGATATGCCTGTAGCGATGTAGATACTGGAGATGGGTATATTCCAGGGGTTGTGGAAGTTCTAAAACATGACCTCTAATTCTCTCACATTTCTCCCATTAAGAGATGATGTCCATATTCCCTACCCCTGAGTCAGATAATGCTTGTATCTGCTTTGAAAGAAAGACTTTAAGAAGAGTGGCTCAAGGTGTCAGAGAGTAAGTGGCACTAGGTAATGTCCAAAGTTATGTTGTAAAAATGTATAATGCATCACTGACTTCTCTTGGCATGATCACTTGGCAAATGTTACTAGTTGCCATACTGTGAAAAGCACCATCCATGTGAGAATGCAAATGTAGATTCTCTGGTTGAATCTCAGATAAGAACAGCGTTCAAATCATCGAAGCCTGAATCTCAGGCATGTGAATGAAGCAGCATTCAGAGACTACTGGAAAGATGGTGGAACAGTAAGCAGCAGAGTAAACAGTCTCTCTGAGAGAAACAGTTCAGATGCAGGAATACATCATGGAAAGGACAAGAAGGAAGGAAGTGGGTCCCCTGGACCCAGGGAAAATCTAAAATATGAGTTGAAGCCCACAGAGAGAATAGAAAGAAGAATTCAAAAGAAAAAGAAGGTGGTGGCTGGCGGTGCCTTAGCCTGGAGCTGGACTCACCCTGCGAGAAGAGCTTTTGAACCTGGGGAAGTGCGGTCACGTTCACGTTTGACCCCAGAGGTCTCAGAGGAGAGGCACAGTGGTGGAAGAGAGTGGCAGATGTGGATATCTGCACTGGCTGGTGGTGAGCGCAGGGGACTCCATCCCCCCAACAGGAAAGAATTGACCGGGAACCATTCTGGAGTGCGGCAGGATACACCTGGGGCCAGGACTGCTGCCGGCTTCTTCCAGCAGTTCCAGGTTGTGGGTGAACCTGCAGAAGTTGCTTGGACTGAGTTCCACTCCCTTGTGTGTTCCAGACAACATCCTGTAGGTTCTAACCAGCTTAGATTCACAGGCCCTGGCCACTTCCACTCCCATGCAAACCGCAGTACCTAGCTTAATGCAGAAGCACAGGAGCCCACCATCAGATACTCATAGCCAGCACTGGCTAGAAAAACCAGCCTTCCAGCAGCTCCAGGTTGTGGGTGGACCCATGGAAGTTGTTTGAACCAAGTTTCACTCCCATGCATGTTCCAGACAACATTGCTTAGGTTCCTAACCAACTTAGATCCACAGGCCCTGGCCAGCTCTGCTCCTGTACAAACTTTGGGGGCCCTTGTGGGCTGGTACCCACCTCAGTGCAGAGGCACAGGTGCCCATTGTCAGATGCCTGTAGCCAGCACTGGTGAGAAAAGCCAAATAGTCTCACTTTGGAGAAGTTGTGGCCAGTGCCAGAGGTGCCTGGGACCACACCACCCATGTGTTTGGAAGAAATCAGGAATATGCCAAGACAAAGAGGGAGAGGGCAATCTCTGGTGTCCAGCCCAAGCAGAACAAGTCCAGGAGAGGTAAACTTGGAGGAAATTGAGAGTTGCACACCTGAAATGTCTGAAGTGATGTCAACTGAAGTAAAGAAACAACTTTATGAAGCTATAAGAGAAATTAGAACAGAAATTCTATCCCAGGTAAAAGAAGAAATGAAAAACATAATAAAAGAATTACTAAGCATCTCTAAAGAAGACACAGATAAAAAAATAGGAGCATAGGAAAAATGAGGTAAACCATGAATGAACAATATAAGAGAGTTTTAGAATGCATGAAACAGATTCAAAGAGATAGCCAAGAAATTACAAACTCCATTGAAAGCTGGCAAAACCACTTGAAAGAAACTGAAGACAGATTTTAAACCTTGAAGACAGGTTTACAGCTTGTGATCACGAAAGGAAAGATCTCTCGAAAATAACAAGGAATCAGGAGGTAACAATTCAACTGCTGCAAGATGATTCAAAGAAACATAACTTAAGAACTAAAAATATGAGTGAAAAAGCAGGGGTCAAGACAAATGACATCAGGACCCTATTTACAGAAATAATTTCTGAGAACTTCCCAAGCATGAAAAAAGAAAGTGACATCTAAATAAGTGAGGCATATAGAACTCCAGCTAGCCATAACCAAAACAGATCTATACCCAGACATATAATAATCAAGATCCCAGAAATTCAACTCAAGAATAGAATATTAAAAGCTGTTAGAGAAAAGAAACAGATCACCTATAAAGGAAAACCTATCAGAATCACAGCAGACTTCGCAACACAAACCTTTAAGTCAAGAAGAGGCTGGAGTGAGTTATTGCAAGTCCTGAAAAAAAGAAAAACTTCCAATCCAGACTGATGTACCCTGCAAAACTTTCTTTCAAAATTAATGGAGAAACAAGATACTTCCATGACAAAGAACAACTCAAGGAATTCATGACCACCAAATGAACCCTACAAAGAATACTAAAGTACATTCTAGAGACAGAGAAAAAAGACCATGGTCTCAGGCACAATGGCAGAGGGGGACCATCAAGTGGGGCCAGTCAATTGAATGGAGAGGAAAAATAGGGAGCCAAAGGCAGGAAAATAGCATGGCAGAGACAATGCAGTGCAAGAGGGCCTCAGTGAACCAACAGAAAGAACAGGCAGAGTGGATCAGGAGACAGGATCCATCAATATGCTCTATACAAAAAGTACATTTAACTAGAAAGAAAATTCATAGACTGGAAGTCAAAGGAGAGAGAACAATGCCCTATGTGACAGTGAGCCAGAAAAAAAGTAGGGGTATCCTGCCCATCAACTGCAGAATAGATAAGAAAGAAATGGCATTTTATGGTATGGACTCCTCCTCAGCTACAAAGGAAGATAACCTCAAGGTTCTTGTAGGTGGATAGAGGCAACTTGAGATCATGCTCATGGATGAAATGGTTCAGAGTCACATGGGTGAATTTTGTGTTGTCTCCCTAGGAGAGTTAGTGGGATCCAAAATGCACAATACATATTGGGAAAGTCGAAAGGGAGGAATTATCTAAAAAGGGAAGGAAATGACCAGTGTTAATCTAGTATCATGATTTGAAACTTATATTGTCTTCATGGTTCTCATTAGTTTCGTTTTATTCTGATTTGTCTGATTTTATTATAATTGATGGCATGGACAGCTATTTTAAAGATAACAAAATATATAATTGCAGCCATCGAGGATGTCCAATTATCTTGTTTGAAACCCTGTATTGCTTTCATTGTTTTGTTTTGATTGATTTTACTCTATTCTGTGTTGTTTGATTGTATTATGTCTGAAGGTGTAGGCAACTATTCTGAAGATAACAAGAAGCATTATGGTAGTCACTGCTTTTTTACTAGTATCTTGAAGCTCTGTATTGCTTACATTGTTCTGCTTTGTTTTGTTTTGTTTTGTTTCATTTTGTTTTACTGGTTTTCTTTTGTTCTATTTTGTTTGATTTTATTTATCCCTGATAAATATATATTGCAGATAACAAGAGGCATTATAGTAGCCATTATTGATTGCTTTTTACCCTGTTTAGAAGTCATGTACCATGTTCATTGTTTTGTAGTGATTGACTCTACTCTGTTTTATTTTGTATGGTTGTATTCTTTTCAAAAAAAAAAAAAGAAACATTCAGAAAATTCCAGACTCTCGCTGTGAAAATCATATCCCAGCCATTTGATCCATTCCCTGTGAGGCCCAAGATCACATGGGAGAGAAGTGAGCCATCATGCTATGCCCTGTTTTAATTCCCAGTCCACAGAATACAAAAGCAACATAAAATTGTTGCTCCTGTGTGACTCTCAGTTTAGGACTGTTCGAAATACAGTAATAACCAGAGCCAATTTTGATACTGGGAAGCAGATTGTGCCATAATTCTAAAACTTGAAGCATTGGTTATGGAGCCCAATGATAAAAGCCCAGTGGTGCTCACAGAGGCTATCAGTGAGGGATGGAAGAGAAGCAAAGACAACTGCCTCAGAAACTAAAGCAAAGGACCCCTGCTATGGAGCAGCAGTAAGTTCTGCAACACTGTCACAAGTCAAAATACAAAGCGAACTTGAACTCAACCATAAAAGTAAAGAGAATATTAGGAGGAGTATTAAAGAGTCACCTAGTCATTAGCAACCTAACACACACTGAGAGAGTAAAAGTTAAACTGAACAATAAATTTCTCCATGCTTTACTGTAATTTGGAGGGAATGTAACAGCTATCAAATCTGTAGCAGAAAGCAAAATCTCCTGGAAATAAGAAATGGCCTTGGGGGCAAGGATCAAATTCAAAATGCTGTCAGGAAAATGGAATCTCAGAGAAAAGAAAGACAAATCCTAATCTGCAAAATCCATGAGAATAAAATAGAGATTTTTTTTTTTTTTTGGTCACTAAATTTGGAGCGGCTCGTCAGGCAGCAAAAGAGATTTTTGGAATAGAATCACTATTGTTAGAAAAGGAAGAATAGTTTGAGGCCTGGGAGAACAAAGAGAAAAATTTATTTTATGAGCAGAATTAGAAAAAATGTTCCTCTACAGGAAGAGATTGCTCATTTGCAGTAATGCTAATGGAATATAACTTTTTCTCCCTATTTTTTTTTAAAGTGCTGGGGAATCCAACTCAGGATCTCATGTACTACCACTTAACCTAATTTCTTTCACTCAACACAATTACAAGGTGTGGCCAAAATAAGTACTGGATTTTTTTAAAAAAATTTTTCTTATTACCACAAAAGATTCACTGCCATTAATCCCCCTAAAAATTCTCTCTAATTTGAACACGCTTATCCCGCCATTCCTGCTGTTTTCCGAAGCTATTCTGGAAGCCTTCTTTTGAGAGTATCTTTAGTTATGCTGTCATGGTTGTCTTCAATCAATTCAAAACATTTACTTATTATTTTGGAGAAGAGCCAGAAGTCCCACACTGCCAGGTCAGGGGGGTAGGGTGAATGAGGACGCACTGTTATGTTTTTACAAGCCTGGCTTTCCGTTAACTCTCAGATCTGTTCCCTGAATAGCTGTACCATTTACAATTCCCGCCAGCCAGGTGAAAGATTTCTAGTCGCTCTATATCCATCAAAATTTGCAACATCTCTACTTTTTTATTTCAGCCATGGCAATAGATACATAATGATATCTTACTGTAGTATTTGCTTTTCCTAATAACCAATTTTCTTATTTGCTTATTTTCCTGTTTGGTTTTTTAAAATCTGCCTAAAGAAGTGATATCTGTTCAAATTTTTTGCCCATTTTTAAATTGGTTTTTTATTCTCTCGCTATTGACAGCCGATTTTCCAATATTTTCTCCTAATAGAGGTTTATCTTTTTAGTTTTTTTCTTTTTTTTTTTTCCTGGCACCGGAGATCAAACTCACGACCTTGTGCTTGCCAGGCAGGCACTTACACCACTGAGCTAAATCCCCAGCCCTCTTTTCAGTTTCTTAAGATTGTTCTTCAAAGAGCAAAATATTTAAATTTAATGAAATTCGACTTACCAAGTTTTCCTTTCATGATGGAAAGGTTTATAAGCTCTAAAAAGAAAGAAAATAAAAAGGAAGAAAGGAAGGAAGAGAAAGGAAGGGAAGATGGAAGGAAGGGAGGAAGGAAGGAAGGAAGGAAGGAAGGAAGGAAGGAAGGAAGGAACTGGGGGTGGATCTATTTTGTAAACTTTTTGTGGTAGTGGTTACAAGAATCTATACATATTCTAAAGCACACTGAACTAAACAACAACAAAAAAATGCAAAATCTACCAATAGATAAGAAGGAAATGACTATACACGACATGAATCACAGTTTCCCAATGCATAAGGTCTTATGTTTATTAAAGAAAAAAATGAAATAGTAAAAAGGCAGCCTTAAAAAATCCCAACATGTGTCTGTACACAAGAAAATGACATAAATTTATATTCTGACACTCCTCATTTGAAAAAAAATTATTTTCATGCTAATTTTAGCAGCTAACCAATAGCGTTGTGCTGATTGATTGATTGATTGATTGATCAACTGACTGACTAATTGATTTCTGCAGTGCTGGGGATTGAACCCAGGCAGGGTCCCTGGCTCACTAGCTAAGTGATTTACCACTGAACTACAACCCCAGCCTTGCAGTCGACCAATAGAGAAAAAAGTGTCATTTCAGGAATTTTTGGCCCCTAAAAAAGATGTTTAAATGTTAGGATGACCATGCTCCGTTTGTGAGTAGGTGTGGTAGTACACAGATAAATACAGCAGTAGTCCTCTGGGAGACAGCCTAACAACAAATGAGCCCCTCACAGGGGTCTAAGTGCCCCAAAACTTTTAGGATCCTTCAGAACTACTTGGATTATTGACTCCTGCAGATAAACAAACTCAACCTCTCTGGTCTTTTTTCTTTGCGCTGGTAACTAATTAAAACCTGAAGGCCTCAAAGTACTCTCTAATTGGTTTCATTGTTTTGTTTATTGTGCTTATCACAGTGCAGATAACATTTACATTTCCAATGGCCCATCCTGACATTTCAGTTGATTTCAAATGACCCTTAATGGTTTTCTTTTCTTCCTTTTCTTTCCTTTTTTATTTTTTTATTTTTATTTATTTTATTTATTTATTTTTTATTTATTTATTTATTTTTTTGGTACTGAGAACTGAACCCAGGGCCTTCACACTTTCAGCATAACCACTGGAGTCCACTGGATTATGGAAGGATCATTTTTTATCCTTGCAGGCCTTAGAAGATACAAAAATGGAAAAGTGGATTCATGTGTGCTTTAGAAATCATATATTTGTCTGGGCATGGTGGTACACAGCTTTAATTTCAGCACCCTGGAGGCAGAGTCAGGAGGATTCAAATTCAAAGTAAGCCGGCACTACAAAATGAATCGCAGTCATGACCAACAGACGTCATAGCAAGAAGCTGTCTCAAACAAACAAATAAAAACTAGTCAGGCATGGCAGTGTATGTCAATAATCCTAGCACTCTGGAAGGCTACACCAAGAGGATCTCAAGTTCAAACCCAACCTGGAGAACTTAGTGATTTAGCCTGATGCTGTCCCAAAAATTTTTTCAAAAGGCTAAATATTTAGCATAGTGGGAAGTGAGGCCTGGGTTCAATCCCCTCTACCACAAAACACAAAACATTTTCCTGCTCATCCTTCTACCAACAATGCAGAGGCCACACAGAGAGCCAACCGGACTAGATGACTTCCTGTTCAAATGCCCTGTGTTTCCCCAGATCCATGACTTTTCTTACGAGATCTCTTCTGAACACCTTTTCTCACCTGTTTCTATATCCACCAAAGCCATCCTTTGATTCCACAAACTGAAGAAAAGCGCATCTGCATTTAGTACACTGCCACTATTTTAATATTAATCACACTGTTCTTCCTGTAATGTTCATTACATGCTATTCTCTACCCCCATGCACCCACAGTTTCTTACAAGAAAAGATCATGCCTTCCTTACTCAATTCTTTCTCTCGCTCTCTCAGTGTCTCACACGCACTCTCTGCCTCAAACATTTGCAAACATTTTCACATTGTCTATGGCTCATCTTTTCATTCTCTTAAATATATTCTTCAATAAGCAAAATTTTCCCAGTGTTTTGGCACACATCTGTAATCTCAGTTACTCAGAAGGCTGAAGCAAGAGGATAACAAATTCAAGGCCAGCTCAGGCAACTTAGTGAAACCCTGTCTCAACATAGAAAAAGGGCTTCTGATACAGATTACTGGTCAAGTATCCATCTAGCATGCATGATGCCCTGAGTTCAACCCACAGCAATGCAAAAAAATTTACCTATGCCGAAGCCCAGTTTAACAAATAAAGAACACCTCTAACATTATATCTAATAACTGCCAAATCCAAGGATCAAAGTTGGGGGGCATTTCTTTGTAAGAGTAAGTATATGAGAATTTTGGGAGTGAGGATGGGTATAGTGTTGGAATTGTTCAGCATCCTGTATGGTGGTAGCTACAAGAATCTATGCTTCTATTAAGATTCTTAGAACTGTACAGCAAAATATTTATTTACCACTTTCTAAAGTCCTAAATTAATGTCTGCTTGCTTCAATTGTATTATTTAAGAGAATTATTTTTGTTATCTCAAGAGCTCAACTTCCCCATACACAGTCACAAGGGAACCAAATAATACAGTGTGACTCTATCAGCAATGTAGACTAAGCACTGCTCCATGCAAATGTTCCTTTCTCTTTCTTTGTATCTATTCCAAATTCCAACTGGTTATGTCTTGTGAGCCACAATAAAGAGTGGAATAAAAATACTGCCCAGTGTTAGAGGGACTCCATTTTTACCCTTACTTCTAAGTGACGGAAAAGTTCCCCATTAACATTGTATCTCTATAGAGTTGGCTTCCTATTGGAAAAGAGTGACTTAGACACAGAAGGGAGAAAGAGAAAACCAAACTTTCCATGTTCTCTTGTTCCCTTCTTCAATGCCTGCCTCCAAAAGAATTTGGGGTAGTTCCTCTCCAAGGTGCCTGCTGACAGCACAACAGGATGCTGTGAGCCAGCTGCCATGGGCCGCCATCTTGGAAATTGCTCTCCTCTACCTTGTGGAGGACACTCATCCCGATGATGTGTT
This sequence comes from Cuniculus paca, assembly GCA_004365215.1. Taxonomy (NCBI): domain Eukaryota; kingdom Metazoa; phylum Chordata; class Mammalia; order Rodentia; family Cuniculidae; genus Cuniculus; species Cuniculus paca. The sequence continues at coordinate 12,703 of RJWT010004665.1, forward strand.
TCCCACACAGCTTTTTAGGATTAGATCTGAAATTCCCCACTAGAGATGAGTTTTAGCATTCAAGGTGCAGGGAATCCTTATGGGCTCCCAAACTTCACTCATGAAAAAGAATTTTTGTATTCCCAAGCTCCATCTATCTCACAGCACTCCACAATAACCCCTTTCTCCACTTCTGTGGCTGTGTGCCAACAAGGAAACAGGATAAGATTTATAAGCATTGCCAAAAATTTGCCACAGCAAGGTGAAAACAACTTTTTACCAAAGATGAAAAGCAAAAGAAATAGTCTTGAGTGTGTGCAGATTCACCTGTAATTCAGTCATCTTTCAAGGCAAAGGGACCTTTTCGAGGAGAGAGAAAATGCATTATTCCTCTAACGTCCTCCATCATTTTGTTTTGAAGATATTACAGGCCAGGTGAAGTGCCATCCCAACAAGACAGGCAGGCTCCTCAAAGACGTCACATTGAGCTTGGTGTATGATTGGCTTGTAACATGCACATGACCTTAAGATCTCTACACTCCTGCACAAAATCTAAACTTACAACAGTTACATCAAGTCCGTTAATTAGAAAGATGACTTAGAGATTCAATCTTCAGTTGAGAGTCAAAAAGGCCATGTATGATTCGCACTTAGATCTTACTCCTAAAAAGTTATATACAGTCCATGGCAGCATTGTGTGTTCCACTAGTTCCTAAATGCTCTCAGTCATGAACACATAGTTCTGTGAGATTACAAAGACAATTAGCCTTAGACAGCAGTGAAATGCAGTTCCAGTTGTAAACTCCTTATATCTTAGCAAAACGCTGCATGAAAGCTTACAGAAACCCAGGCTAGATTCGGGTCTCTGCCTAGCAACCAGTTAACATTATAGGGACTATCACACCAATTTCCTTCTTTTCCTCTATCACAATTTTACATGTCTGACACGGGCAGAAAAATGTACCATTAACTGCCAAACTGTTACTAAGGATATTTGCTATGGAAAATAAAATTAAAAATAAATGACGCCATGCCCGCTTAGTATACTACTACATTGCAAGGTATTTGAAAAGAACAAAAGCACATTGACAAGCTAACCTTTCTGTTTTAGGGGACCTACTGTATTTATTGTGAGATAGGGTCTCACTAATGTGTTCGTTGCTTTTGTTTTCTGAAGCACGTCTAAATAAAAAGTTAGTTACATAGTTATTATTTAGTTTATCAGTCTATGTAAATAGAGTATCTAATGCCATTTTACTGCAGAAAAAGAAAAACAGAAAAAAGAAAGAAAGAAATTCTGAGTAAGCACAAATTCAACTCACTTGCTCAAAAGAAGCGCAGCGGTTAAAATATTCATTGTAGGCCAAAGGGCATGAAAGACAGAAAAATTAAATTGTATTCAAATACTCATTTACTCAGTAACTATACACAAAGTGTTTTTATATGCATGGTCATATTTTACAAAACTCTTTTATAAGAGTAGTGAATAAACACAAAAGTCCTGCTCTCAAGGAACTACAGTCCCAAGAGGGAAACACACAACAGACACACAAGTGCAGAAGAACATCAGAAGCAGAGTCTAATGACGGAAAGCATCCCACAGAAAAAGAAGAGCAGAAGGAAGTCAGGCGTGGTGGTGCACACGTGTGATTCCAACACACCGGTGGAAGCAAGAAGATTGCAAGTTCGAAGCCAGTATGTGCAACTTAGCGAGATTCTATCTCAAAATAAAAATTTAAAAAGGGCCAGGAATATAACTCAGTGCAAAAGCTCTGGGTTCAACCCCCCAGTACCCACTCACTGTCCTGCCAAAAGGAACACAAGGAGATTTTTTAAAAATGAAGCAAGGAAAAGTTGCCCAAATACAAAAAAATGTATACAAAGATCTTTCAACAAATCACCCTTGGGGAAAAAAGCTTCAATTATTTGGGGGAAAGTAGATCTTTATATTATATTTTAAAGCAAAATTAATTCCAGATAGCTTTAGCTTAAATTAGTTAATGTAAAACACACTTATTTCAAAAACAAAGTATAGATAACTGTTTGCATAATCTTGGATTAGAGAAGGATGTGGTAAACATCTAAGCTGAGCAGAAATTCTAAAGAAAAAGCAAAATCTCAGAAAAATGTAAATTTTGCATGTTTGAAAACCCCATAAAAGTAAATCAATATATGACAATAATAAAATTTTTGAATTATATAGGTTTAAAACCTCAACATATAATTTCCAAGTTCATAAAAAAGTAAACTTTTCAAAAGAAATTACAACTAATAACACGAGGAAGCAATTTATAAAACAAGAAATTAAACTACCAATAAAAACAAAATGGTATTCAAATGAATGCAAAATAAGGCAACATTAATATATCACCATTTGCCGTTCAAACTGGCAAAGAATTGTTGAAGAAAACAGAGCAGAGAATAAGCACCTCATACCCCTCAGTTGGGAAGGGAACAGAGTAGCAGACACACTGAGGCTGTGCAAGTGTGCATCCTAAGAACATGATTGTGTCTGCAAAGACACGCGAATGAGAATGCTGATGTGTGTTTCCCAAGTTCCTCCAAAGCCACCTTGTTTGAGGTAGAAGAAGGGATGAAGAAGTGAGGGTAGGGCAGGGAGCAGAAAGCTCCATATGAGCCTCCGGTGCCAGCCAGAGCAGTTGAACCTGTATCTGTTTAATGTGTCAACATTCCACAGAAGATTTTTTCCCCCTCTGCTACAGGGGATTGATCCCAGGGACTTTGGGCAGGCTATGCTAAGCAAACACTTCATCACTGCACTACATCCCCAGCCCTTTCAAGTAGGATTTCACGTGTCTATCACTTTTTTTGTTTGTTTTCAGTTTTTTGAGATGGGGGTCACATTATGCAACCCAGGCTGATCTTGAACTCTCAGTGATCCTCCTGCCTCAGCCTCCCAGTGCTGAGATTGCAGGAGTGAATCATCACACCAGGCACAAGTAGGACTGGAATGGCACAGAGATGTGGCAGCAATATGCACACATAGCCAAACAATACATATGTACACATATTTGTCACATATATCCTACAAATTTATTTAAAATGTAGAAATGTAGAAATGTAACCTAAATTTTCAATATTAGAAAAGTGATTAAAAATAAAAACTATATTGTGCAATTCCTTGTAATCATATTGGTCATACTTATTACAGTTATTTGGAAAGTATCTATAATTAATTGCAAGATGTTTTTTAAATTCTAAAATAATATATACATTAGTATCCCAATTATTCTTAAAAAAATCTACAACCTATGTATAGACTAACAATAATGTATTTAAAAATAGTTTGAGACTATATATTTCTATTCAAAATAATAATAATTATCAGTGGGTAGGAGAATCACAGGTAACAAACTAAACATTTTAAAAATATATAAATTGAGTGCGGTGGTACATGCTTGTAATCCCAGGGCTGGGAGGCTGAGGCAGGAGGATCACTGAGAGTTTAAAGTTAGTCTGGGCTATCTCATGAGCTCAAGGTCAGCTGGACTACACAGTGAGACCCTGTCTAAAAGAAAAAGAAATAAAAATATATAAATTGTAAGTCTTAGAGTCCTTTACATATTCTGATCCAACAGATTTTATAACCACCTCTATCATACAAAACATAAAAGTTCTTCTTTGACCAGATTCTGAAACGAAAGACTTGTTTACCTCTCTGATTTATTTTTTTATCTCTGATTTAAACAGGATACTTAATTGCACATAGACCAGTAACACTAATACATTTCTCTTTTTCCCCTATTTTTATAGCTAGAAATTCTTTCTCCATTCTAGTAAGTAATTCTCAAGAGAAAGAAATAAAGCTGTAACTAGAAAATGATATGAATTATTAAGATATGCATATATTACTTTGTAGTTCTAGACAGTTTTACATGTACAATCACATTTAAATTCAACACTAGCTGTAATATATGTAGTTAAAAGGTCAAATATACATCTCGGTTTTCAAGTAAAGGAATTGAAAAGCTGTGACTGTAAGTGACTAACTCAGGCAGAGAATTTGGATTCTCTGCCTTCTCTACTACTCTGCTTTGAGTGAAAATACGAGGTTTTGGGTCAGTAATTAGTTGCACCTTCTAATCACCAAGCCAAGCTGAGAAAGTCCTTTAACACCAAGATTATAAATATGTGCCATACAGAACTCTATTCTTAAGGGTGAAAGAACTAAAACATCTTCCTTTTCAGTTTTGATAATTGTATCACATCCATAGAGAGAAACACCTTTGGACATTGCAAAATTCACTACACTCAATAAGAAAATACTTACAAAACTTGAATAGGTAGTTAAAGTAAACGTAAGGGCCAAAAGCCAGGAACCAATAAGCCCAATCATTTTCCTCTTCCTTATGTCAATGAAATGATGGAATAGTGAAATACACCCGCAGGTCTGCGTTCTGCTGGGACCAACTTGGCCCACAGAGATGTGAAATTGTGTTTCTTTTTGTTTTTCTTTCTCTCTTTTTTCTTTCTTTCTTTCTTTCTTTCTTTCTTTCTTTCTTTCATTCTTTCTTTCTCTCTTTTTTCTTTCTTTCTTTCTTTCTCTCTTTTTTCTTTCTTTCTTTCTTTCTTTCTTTCTTTCTCTCTTCTTTCTTTCTTTCTTTCTTTCTTTCTCTCTTTCTCTCATTCTTTCGAACAGGAAGGATAACAGAAATGATTACTGAGGAAACTATTCAGAAATGTTTTGCTAACAGCTATTCTTGGATGCATGGTGTAGCGATGACTCTCCACCCATAGAAATTCTACCGAATGATCTGACAAAGGGTAAATTTAGCCCATTTGACAGATTTTCCACATGCATCTTCACCTAAAATTGCCCCCCTGTGGACTGAGTTTTGATTTGTTTTGTTTGGTTTGCACTCACCTCTCCTTTTCTCAGGGATAGCATCACCCACCTGGTTACTCCAGTCAAAATTTGGCTGTAATTTCACACCTTTTTCTCTGACTTAAACTCATCTAACCTCCCACTGGTACTCCGTAAGTATCTCTGGATTCCCTCAACGTTGACCCTGCCTTACCAGTCAGTCCGATCCCTTCGGGCCCTCTGTGGGTCCCTCAGCCACTGCCTTAGCCCCAGCCCTCTCCTCATGTGCATGGCTCGGGTTCTAACTCCTGCTTCAGACCATAAAGAACAAAATTTTAAAATCCCCTAGTTATTTCTCCCAAGATTTTCACTGATTTTTTAAAAACCTCTTTAAAAGCAAGGCGATCAAGATGCCTAAATAGTGACCACAGAAACCACTGGTTCCACTGCAGTGAGTGCATAACTTGACTCATCTAATTTAGATGAAAATATACGATTGAAATAGTGCAATTCTTTCTTTCATGCTCAGAGGATTTTAATTTTATGGCATCCTTCATCTTCTAACTCTGTCAATTATGTGGACAGTTCTACTTGCTTGAAATAAGAATGAGATGAGTTCAGTATTATAGCTCAGAGTATTTTCATTTTATGATACCTTCTGTCTTCTCACCAGGTCTGTTGTGTGTAGTCCTACTTGCTTGAAATAAGAATGACATGGGTGTGGTAGTGCACAGTTATAATCCCAGCACTTGGGAGGCTAAGGCAAGAGGATCTGGGTAGTAAGTTCAAAGCCAGCCTGGGCCACATGGTGAGATCCTGCCCCCACCCGCACCCCCCCACACACACACTAAAACAGATAAACAAATAAATAAGATGCTGCAGGGCTATAAGTGTATTTCAGTGGTAGAGCACTTATCTAATGTGTAGGTTTGGTTCAGGGTGGGGGACAGATACAGCAAGACAGAGAAGAAAATAAGGAAGGAGAGGAGAAGAAAGGAGGGAGATGAGGGCAGGGTAGAGCAGGGGAAGGCAGAGGAGAGGAGAAGAGAGGAGAGAGGTAAGGAAGGAGGAAAGGAAGAAAGAAGGAAAGAAAGGAGGAAAGAAAAAAGAAAAAACAAAAGGAAAGAAAGACTATTACATTTCTTTCATAACACAGTTTTCATCTAAAAAGAAACAAGATATTCTAGACAAATTTTGGTTGAAGGCACTGAGGAGGATAAAATTGAGATCACTAAAAAGAAAACTTAAATCACTGTTACATGCTGCAGTAACAAATGACCCCAGATCTCAGTGACCTGCAGTTAACAAACCCCTGATGGGCAGTAACCTTCTGTTAATGCAATAGCATCTGCCTGGTTAGTGACAGTCACTTGAGGAAGGGGACAGGACATGGAGAATCAAGCCTGGCTTCAAGAACTTCTTTCCAAAAGTGTGTCACGTACCATCGTCACAAGGTTAAGTTTGATCTCAATAAAGGAGAACAATATCATTCTGTTGCAAGAGAAGCTATGAAAATTCGTGAGCACACAGGCTGCCCCAGCTGGCTGATGCTACCGTAATCTGACTGTAAGAGAAACGCTGGATTAATAAAAAAAAAAATGTAAAAGGACAAAAGTATCATTGTTAACCAACGATTTTTCTAGAAATCCTAAAAGTCAACTGAATAATTATTCAAATTATTAAGAAAGCTTACTAAGATGGTTAGTAATAAAATACCCAAGCATCAGTAGCTTTCCTCCCTACAGTAATGACAAGATGAGAAAAGAATGTGCAGCGCTCCATGGTCCCATCTGAAGCAGGGAATTTGAATTCAATACCACCGAACATTGATTTTAATCAGTTTGCATGTTACTTATTGAATTCTCACAACTTTTTATTTTTCATTGCTAGGGATTAAACCTAGGGCCTCCCACACACTAAGCAAGTATTCTTAATGTACCCCCAGGCCAATTTCTTCCATTCTTAACTCTCCATTTTACAGATGAAGAAAGTGGGGCAAAGAGAGATTAAGTAACTTTCCAAAGTTCACACAGTAGATGCCAATCGCACGCTGTGGCTCCAGGGTCTAAGCTCATTAGACTGCCGCACTCTTTCTCTTACCCCCCTAAGAAAGCACATGCACACACACGATAAAAACATTTCATCACATTAGAGGCACTATTGTTTTTAACTTTGTAACACAACAGAAATATACAGTAGCTATGATTAGTTATATCTCCTAACAAAATAGTGAACCTGATTAGAATCATACTCTCATTTCACTCATAGCAATAAAGGGCAAAGACAAATTTTCACACTATTACAAAAATAACAAAATGCAAATGGGCTTCATTCCTACATCTGCTAAATTATTTGTCTTCTTTCTGTTTAAATCAAGAGGTTCCACTCTAGGTGGGAATCAACATATTTTGCAATAAAAACACGGTTTTAATTTCACTGACTATTTGGAAGGATAGTGGTTAATGAGTTGCTTTTATCATTGTCATCATTATTTCCAGGAGGACAGAACAAAATGCTCCAATAACAAAATCCACAGTGGGGTAGACCCAAGATTGCTGCTGATCGCGTAATCATTAACATTGGGCACCTGGCAAACTAAAAGTGAGTCAGCGAGGAAAAGCAGTGTGCAGGGCTTGCACTGAGGAAGTTCTTTCTGTGGTGGCGAAATTCAAGATGAATTCCCAGCATGCCCAGAGGTGGGTTTCATGGGGAAATGGAAATTTTACAAGACCGGACCCGAAAGAGAAAAGCAGCAGACATCCTCAACTCTTCCACTGAGCCCAGCCCAGAGAGGTGCGCAGGGTACAGGGGACTTTGTTCTGCAGTATGGGTCTGTGTTCTGTGAGCAGGCCTCCATGTAAGCTTTCTACGAAGCGAAAATGAGCAAGCAGCTTCTCAGTGGCTCAATGTACAGGTTTCTTGAAGATAAGCAGTTTGGAGTTGGGATGAATCAGCTATTTACAGGACTTTTTCTAGTAATTCCAGTCACCCAGCACCCAAAGGCCATTGAGCAAACAAGACTTTGCAGGGCTCATGCTTAAGGAGGGCGTCCAAGCAAAGACAATGTGGGTGCAGTCCCTCCCACTGGATGACGGGGGCACCTCCAGCTCTCCAGCGACTGTCTGCTCAATGAAAACCAAACTCTTCCAGGAAAACTTTACTTACTTAATGATAGACAGACAGGGAGCCTGGACAGCTTGGCTACAAAACATACCAGGTCAAATTAAAGGATTTGTTTCCAAGTAAAAATCAAACTAAAGAGAATCCCTTATTTTAAAAAAAATCACTTACCTTTATTAATACTGCAGTGTTTCACATAATACATGAACTGTTGTATATCTTTATTTTGACCTACCCAATAACAACATGACAGAGAAGTTAATAAAACTTAAACTCAGAGAGTCAACATAACTTTTCCAATAACACACCCCTAGCATAGCAAAGTAGAGACTGGAACTTCAGCAATAAAAAGCATTAAACCCATTTTCTTAACTTCTACATTACTTCAGTCATCTTAAACTATTAGTTTTCTCAAAGTGTTTATGAGGTGAACTCGCTGTTTGATTTTTCTATACTTGATACATACTTTGGTAGTAGAACCTTTAACATATATTTACTGGATGAAAAACTAGTTGAGCAAAGACTAAGTAAAAATTAGGCTATATGAAACTTTCTTTATAGACTCTATTTCAAATGTTTGTACTTCAATTTTAGTCATGCAAAAATTGCCTTAAAATTTGGGTTTAAAAATAATCAGAGAGAGGCTGGATGGGGCAGTGCATGCCTGTAATGTCAGCATTTAGGAGGCTGAGGCAGGAGAATTACAGGAAGTTTCAGGTCAGCCTGGACTGTCAGCCTGAACTACACAGACCCTGTCTCAAAAACAAATAAAACCAAAACAAAACACGAACAACAACAACAAAAATCAGAGAGAGCAAGTTTGTTAATCAGCTGTTATAAATTTTATTATATGACAAACTCAAAATATAAATAAGTTAAAAAGCAAAATAAAAGATAAAAGAAAACAGGGAGATAGATCTTTTACAAAAGGGAAGGGAATCAAGACATGGAGTGGGAGAGGATGAGAAGGAAGTTGAAAACAAGAACTAAGAAGCAGTATGTACCTGAACCAACTTTCCACAAGGAATGTAATCCTTATGTATTGAAAACATGTACTAACAAAAATTTCTTAAAAGAAAATTAAACCTAGGAATTTAAATTCTAAAACAAGCAAACAAAACAGTAAATTTTGCCCAGTGCCATAATGCAGGTATCAAATATTTACATAATTACTACCATATGCATGGGCATAAACAAGGACATCAGGAAAGACAACAATTATTTTGTTTGGTCTTGTTTTTTTTTTGTTGTTTGTTTTGTTTTTGTTTTTCATACAGGAACTCACTGTGTTGCCAAGGTTGGCCTCAAACTCCTGAGCTCAAGGGATCGTCCAACCTCAGCTTCCCAAGTGGCTATAACTACAAGCGCATACCACCTCACCCAACTGGAAAAAAGTATTCCAAATGGTCTAAATTAGACTTGGTAGAAAGAAACACGTGAAACGGAAAGTAAAGTCATCCAGAATAAACTTGTTTTATGATAGTGAATTTTGGCAAAATATCAAAGAATTTGTAAATTGATCAAATCCATTCTTCTTGTCTTCAGGAAATAGAAATGGGGAAAGTAGGGAGGTGTACTGTGCTTATAAAGCTGGAGACATATGCAAAACCATCTGAAGATATCTGTACTTTCTTGGATTATCTATAGGAACAGAAAAGAAAAGCCTTTCTCCTCCTACAGCATTCTGTTTCTCTTAGTAGGAATTGAAAGGAAGATCCAAGATTAGTGTGGATTGGAGATTAGTGTAGCTACAGATCTCCAAGGCAGATAAGATCAGAGAATGAAAGGCAGTGAGGTTCTGGAGAACTTTATCCCAAACACTGAATTCCATCCAGCCTTTACTATCAGATGAAGTTTCTCCTGAGTCACTCAAGGAAGTTGAGCATTACATGCGGGGTAGACATGGCCTAAGTCTCAACTGCTTTGTCTATGAATGCTGTGAGTAATAAGTAATAATAGGGGTAATGACCCTTTTCTACTTCACAAAGATGTTTTGCAGATTAACTAATTAACGATTAGAAGGTGTCACATCTTATTAAGTTTATTATGATCGTTAAGTTCTCATGATGAAGAGATAAATTTTGAAATTCAGTGTTCAGTAGGTGGCGTTCTTAGCTCTAGGTCCAGAATGAAATCCAGCTCTGTTCTGGGGATCTCTAATACCTTGTACCTGATTCCTAAGCAATATTGTCCACTAGCACTTTCCTTCAGAGACACTGAACATCTAAAGAGGGCATATCTATATTTGATTATGATTTGGATATCATTCTCGAAGCTCTGACAGTGGATGTATAATACAGTACCTCAAATATGTATTTCCTGATACACAGTATTTGTAAAACAACATAAATATATTAATATATAAATAAAGCATACAAAGTAAGTTCATATTTATTATATAAATATATTTATGCTAATATATATACAGGATACAAATAACCAACATTCATGGAACATTTAATTAGATGCTATTTATTTCCTTAAATCCACTCACAACCTTTTTATGCTCAGGCTAACAAAAAATTTATCACTTTTTCCTATTTCACATTATCAGGAAGAATGAATCCAGCTTTACTTCTTTGAACCAGTGGATACTCAAAACAGTGCCACCAGACTCCATAAATAATTTGTTCCTGGCACATCTCACAGGGTCAGAACTGTCTGAATAGATTTGCTAAAAACAATCTGTTTAAAGCTGCATCTTTTTCTGACTTCACCACTAAATCCACCACGCAGAGTATCCCAGTGTCTTACATAACAAGAGCGTGATGGAGATACAGGTTTTTTGCATCTGCTATGAACTATTTAGCATTAGCACATTTCCCAGGAGAGGATTTTTTTAAAGTTTTATTTTACAAATGAAGAGTGGAGGAACAGAGATATTGAGTGATTCACTCAAGATCCCCTGGAAAGCAAATTGTGGAAGGAGATATAAACCCAGGAAATCTAAACAGAAACCACAGTCTCTCAACTGCTAAGCTTTACTCCCTATTTGCTGCTATGTATTACCGAGTAGTCATTTTTTTAAAAATGCATAAGAGAATGTTATTTTGGTCATAGAGCATAAAGAACTAATTTCTTCTATATTAACAATCACAGAAAATTATGATTACACATAAGCAAAAAAAAGTTGATGGGTGATGTTTTAGTGTTCTTTTAAAAAAAAAAGTTAGAGCCACTTTGGTTGTATGATAAATAACATTTTTACCTACATGCACATAGATATATTCTACTATTGCTAAACTTATGAATGATGTTTTTGTTTTGCCTCCTGATTAATTCAGGGAGTGTCTGTGTAGGGAACAGCTCGGGGAGGGAGGAGCAGTCAGACGGATTACGGGCTTTAGAACTCCAGGATGAAGTTTCCTGGAGATAATGACATCAGGCCTCTGTACTTTTCCTCCCCAGGTGGGGAGTTTGGCCCCAGGACATTGTTTAAGTGATGGAACTTATTGGCAGGTGAACAGAGAGAAGCGAGCAGGCAATTGCAGGTTGCCTGGTGCCACTGCGCTATCACATGCGAAACTGGAGTCCTTGACAGAACGACTGATCCTCTTACCATCATTCTGGCCATCAATCTTGCCAGAGAGAGAGCAAAACAGAGCTATTGAATTATTTTGAATTATTACTATTGGATTGTTTTGTGGCTTTTCCCAATAAGGTTAGAACACAACTATTGATTTAGGATTCTTTGTTTTGTTTTTTTGTTCCCCAATGTAGCTTATGATCAATGAATTTTTCTTAAAGTCCAAAATAGATGGCTTTCACTCGTCACAAAAAATATTGGAATCACTGTGAACTGTTTAGCTCTAACTACAGGTGAAAAAAGTTCATAAAGTGTTAGATTTCATAAAAAATGCATCAGGAAACCATGATTCTAGTTCTTATGTAAAACTTAATGCAGACCCAACAAAACTTGGAGAGTACCATCCGTTTTAAAGACAGCCACAAAAGCCTGTTGCTGCTGCCCTTATTGTCACTGCTAGGATGACAAATGGAATCTGCCTCCTGGCTGGGTTAAGAGTCAGGGGAGACCCGGCGGAAGCCAGGAAGCCTCAGCATCCTAGAGACAGCCTCAAGCTCAATTCCTTTCTGGCTCTCTTTTCTGCCTTCTACAAGGCTGGCTGACCCCCAAGTGTCCTTATGGTTCCCTTCTAGGCTGCATGCTTCCTTATCTACACCAAGGAAAATGAAGGTTTATTTTTATTTTAAAAATAACGAATAAATGAAATGCATTTTAAAAGAAATTATATAGATAAGCAGAATATACTGCTTTTCATAAAACAGTCCCAAGTACCCTAAGATCCACATTTATAGTGAGTGTTACGGCTTGTGTCTGGATGTCCCCCTGGAAGCTTCAAGCAGTCATGGGGGTGCTTTTTCAGAGGTTGCTGGATCTACAGTGTGTGTGATTGATTCATGGTGCCATGCTAGAATTAACGGTGCTGGGATCAAGGGTCTGTGATTACTAAATTAGTCCACCGATTGGTTTGGCACCTACCCTAAGCCAAGTAGCCAAGGTAGAATATAAAAGGGGCAGGAAAAACCTGCTGCAGTTGTTTGTTGGTTCACTTATTTACTACCTTCTACCTACCATGAACTACTTACCTTCTGCAATGCCCTCCTGCCGTGAGCCACCCTGCCTTGGAGCCAGCTGATTATGGACTGAAATGTTTACAAACTGTGAACTAAATAAATCCTTCCTCCTTTAACTTTGGGTGTTGGGTATTTTGTCTCACCAACAAGAAAAGTAACCAAGATAGGGACTTATCGAGGAAAAATCAGAGATATTAGTAGTAGCTGCTCAGTACCTTGGATGAAAGGTTAATTTTGCAAACTCAGTGTCCTGCTATATCCATGGAGATTGGTTTCAGGAGTCTCTGAGGATACCAAAATCTGTCCCTTATCTAAAGCAATGTAGTATTTGCATACAACCTACTCACATCCTCCACATGCTTTAAATCCTCTCCAACATAAGTGCTATGTAAATAGTTGGATTGTTTAGGGAATAACACCAAGAAAAAGTCAGTACGAGTTCACTGACTATTTTCAATCTGTAAGTGGTAGATTGCACAGATGTGGAGCCCATAGATACAGAGGGCTGAGTGCACACTGCACAGGAAGCTTTGCTTTGGTGGCTCTAAAAAAGCACTGAAATCCTTATCGTACCTGTCTGTGATTGGTGAGATGGCTTCTGGATTTGATCCTTCTGGTGAGAAAAAATATATATTGAGCTGGCTAGGGATGGAGAAAGGGAGAAAAGCGAGGGCAGGAGGGGAAGGGGAACTGAAGATGATTAAGATGGGATATGTGTGCACACCTGTTTCCCAAGATGAGTGTAATTATTATGCTTTCCAAACATATCCTAATAAGAAAATTAGACTTAAAATTTAGGAAAGCAGATCTCAGAAAGAAAGTCTGAATTGCTATAGAGGGTAGAAATGTGGCAAGTGCATAGGTGACTAAAAATAAATATTGACTTAAAAAAATCACAAACGTTGCAATAAAATAAAGTAATAAAATAAAGGACTCAAGGGTTGCCTAGCATGTGTGAAGCCCTGGGTTCCAACCCCTGATTGAAAATAAATAAATGAATGTTGGGCGTTCTTTTTGAAAGTACATACTAAGTAAACAGTGACAATTACCCATAGGCGACATGGGTAAGATAATTCATAATGTACATATTTGTAAACTGTTTTTGAATAATATATTTTTATATCACTAAAATGTTATAACTCCACTTTCTTAAACTTATGTCGAATATACCATGAACCATCTTCTCAAGTTTATCTTCTCAAGTCATGCTGAGAAGATCTCAGAGAATGACCTTTCAATGGTAAAAGTATCGCTGAAAGAGTTTTTCCTCCTTTGTCTTAAAATTATGAGGCATGTTCAAAATATACAATAAATGTTTAAAGTAAAAAACATGTATTATAGTGAAAGACATATTGCCATTAGTGGCCCTCGCAATACTCCCTCTTGCTTCAAACACATTTATACTATAGTTGCTGCCACTTTCTGAAGCAGTTCTGGAAGTCTTCTGTGTCTTTACGAAGTGTGATCAAAAGTATGCTGAATGCTGAGTGACATCTAATGGAAAAGCAGGCTCATAAAAATAGTGCGCCTTACACTCTATTCACCAGATCTGGTAGTGTGGAACTTCCGGTTTTTCCCCAAAGTCAGAATGACGGTGAAAGGGAAGCATTTTGATTTGAATGAGGACATCAAGGCAGCCACGATAGCACAACTAAAGACACTCAAGAAAGAGACTCCCAAAACTGCTTCAGAAAGTGGCAGGAAGGATGGAATAAGTGCGTTTGTAGAATTCTGAGGGTGATTCATGGCAATGTGTTTCTTACTGAAATAAATATTTTTAAACTTAAACATTCACGGTAGTTTTCAATAACACTTTGTATACAATCCCATAACATAGGATGGAGTAATCTCACCTGCATTTCAGCCATGTACACAAATCACTTTTCTATGAACCATTTAGGTAAAACACCTACACCTGGAGTGACTGGGAAGAAATGGGGAATCTCGTCTGCAAAGTAGGGAAAACCACAGCAGCTCTGTTAATTCACTTGGGCTAGGGGGTTTATTTAGAAGGCAAATCTCGGAAAGAAAAGTGGCTCAGTGCTCTCGACTCACATGCATTCTTCTTTTTAATTAGTGACACTGTCAACCTTAAGCTTGCACACAGCTTCTGGAGGAATATAATACGTATGAAGAGAGAAGGAGGAGACACACACATAGAATAGAGGAAATCAGTTAAATAAATAAATTCTGGCATCAGTGTACAGACAGGCATTGCAGTTAAGACTGCCTTCACATATACCTGCCTCAACTCATTACCACTCTGAAAAATGTCCAAGTGTTACCATATACAAAACATATTTTAAAATCCTCATCCTCAAAACTTACAGTGTAATCTTTAGGAAAAAGAAGGCTTATCCACTGCACATTTTATATGGCCCTACTCCAGTGAAGTGTTCCAAGTATCAGAAAATATTCTAACATTTACCATTGGTTTTTACTCTTTCAAGTTAATGTGCCATGCACATTACTACCTCTGGACCTTTGCACTTGTTGCGCCCTCATCTAAACAGCTGTTCCAACTCTGTATTTATAGAACTTGCATCTTTCTTTGTTCTGATGCTTCCTCAGATTAAATTATCAAGGAGGCATTGCCTGACCACTCATCTGAAGAAGTAGATGCTACTTGCTCATTCCTGCCAGCACGCCTTGCCCACCCACTCTGCTCTGTGGATAAAGAAATGAAATCCTTGCTTGCTGTCAGCTATCTAACAGCCAGAAATCGAATGCTTCCAATGTCCCAACTGTGCTAATTAATTCATGCACATTATCTCCCTAAATCCTCACCATGGCACAAGAAAATGTATTTCTACACATTGCAGATAAGGAACATAATTTCAGAGAGTATCTTCCCCAAGTCACAGAGCAAAACTATGCAAGCCCTCACCAGCCAACACCAGTTAACAGTAGAGAGGGCATTCTTCTGGGTAAGGGAATAAAACTCGCCAGACTTCACCTCTCCTCTCAAGGTACTTCTGACATCTTTGAGCTATAAAGCCAGAGTGAATTTTGATGTCACTTGATAAATGACTGGAACAGGTAAAAGCTGTGTGGATGTGAGGGAGGAAGGAATTACTGCAGAACTGAAGTAGGGAGATGTCACAGACCAGTGTGGCTGTACAGAGCACATGAAAAGTTAGCATCTTAATGCAAGGGACAGTCTAGGCAACGGGTGCTGGCTTTTCATAGATGTGTAGCACATAAACAACCTCCAGCTAAGACCAGACTTAAGGAAAACAAATGTTCCATTGCCTTTTAAGAAGATATTTAGAATAAACCTGAAACATACGTAGATATGCGGCAAAATAATGTGCTCATATAAACTAGAAAAGGCAGTGATGACACAGTGCCAGCTGTAACCCTTGGTTTATATGATTAGAGGAAAACCCTCAGAAAAGCCCAACTTTTCCAGTGATAAATTGAAATTGCTAAGATTTGTAGATATGCACATTTCATTTTGTCCCAGAACTTCAGGAAGAAGTTGGGGTTGTCTTTGTTATTGTTGTTGTTTGTTGTTGGTTTGTTTTTTTTTTTCCCAGAAAAGATCTGTAAAGGACTTTTATTGTCTTTGTAGTTTTAGGTCAAAATTACTTTAGTTCTACAAATTAAGATATGTACTTTCCACCTGCCAACAATGTATATGCTACCTGGGATCCAAAACCTTTGGTGATGTTTTTCTGTCTCTTTCATCACCAGTGCAAGCAAGAAAGATTCTGTGGTCATGTTAGCTGACAACTGAGTTCAATTATCCTCAGAGCAAAACTGCTCAGTGCATTCTTGCACCAATATAGTGGTTCAGCTCTTGAAGGAAAGTGTGAACACTTGTCTGAAATAGTGAGGTGGCAAGGTGTGCCTTAAGACAATGAGAGACTAGTTTGGTGCTCTCAACATTAACTACACAAAACAATCACCTGGAATTAAACTCATCCTTAATGGGTACCCCAATAGCTCAAAGCCATCCTGTAGGTCTCACCTCCTAAATGTTCCACTATCTCCCAGTAGCACTAAGCTGAAGACCAAACCTTTAACACGTGGGCCTTTTAGACACATCCTACATAGAAATGACAAAATCACTGAAGTCATGGAGTTCTTAATCATGCAAATGTGAATTGCAAAATGACATCCAGATCCTTGGCAAAATGAAAAATCAAGTACAAAAAGCTAAATCTGGCCCCAGGACTGTGAAGGAGAAGAGGAGCCCATCTTCTGACCATGGATTTTGCACATAGATCTTATGCCAACATGTATTCTTAGACCAAGTAAATGAATTAGCCCACACAAACTTAAACTAACAATGGATCGACTCCAGGAAATCCTTCATTAGGGTAGGTTCTTTTTTCCAGAATTTTCAGATTCAAAAAGACTGTTTTGGTTACTTTTTTCTCATTGCTGGGACAAAACACCTGACACCTAAAGTGAAGCAAGGAAAGGTTTATTGAACTCACAGTGTCTGGAGATTTCAGTCCATAATCAGCTAGCTTCAAGGCAGGGTGGCATGGCACTGGGGCAACTCTTCAAGGCAGCAGCCAGAGCAAAAGAGGCAAAAACAAACCTCTTCTCCTCCCTTATATAGTACACAGACCACCTCCCCCCAATTCAGGGTGGGTGTAACACTCACAAAATGTCCTTGACCTCCTTTGTACAGGATGAAGATATTTACAAAGTAAGAACCCTGGCTCCCTACTGAGTCTCTCAGTTTAACTTCTAAACTGCTGAAGTTGACACAATGTATCAACCATAACAATCCACCCCTTGTCAACTTGGCAACCAGGAATATTTCTTTAAATCAGCCTCCAGATACTAAGACTTGGTAATTCTTACCATTTAGCAACTTGAACATTATAACACAGTTTAACAATCCTTAAGAATGAGCATTAAGTCTATCAACATTATATTACATTACAAACATAACACTCTGTCCTTGGCCCCCCAGAGACTCATGTACATCCCTTTATGCAAATGGTATTTAGTCCATCTGTAAGAGTTGCCAAAGTCCTAACAGTTTCAGCATTGCCGAAAAGTTTAAGTCCCAAGTCTCCTCAAAGATGGAAGGCAAACTCTTAGCTGCATACCCCCGTACAAATGAAAACAAAGTTAAAAACTTCCAACATGCAATGGCACAAGATGGACATTACCACTCCAAAAGTTACAAACAGAACAGTGCAAAGGATTTGAACAAAAGCAAGTCCAAAAGTCAGCAGGGCAAACATTAAGTCCTGTAGTTCCATGTGCACAATTTGAGGCAATCTGTGGCAAATTATGAGCTCCAAAGGGCTTGTGTGGTTCCACCTCTATGGCACTTCTGGTAGTTTTAGCTCCCACTGCTTCTCTCTTGGGCTTATCTGCTCAATCTTTGTAGCTTTCCTTAGATGATCCATAGTCCTGGCTTTTCCAAACTTCTGGAGTATCCAATGTATCTTTGGGTTCTGACTCACAGCTTTACACACTGCCTTCTCAGGGGCACACTGCCTGGCCTCCCAGACCTTCTGAAATCAGGGTGGAAGCCTTCTTAACCTCAGAGCTTGCGCATTCTGTATGCACCTAAAGCCAACACCATGTGGATGATGCTGAGGTCTGTGGCTAGCTGGAGCAGTAGCCAGATTTTCCTGTCTCTTGGCTGTAGGGGTTGAGGAGTACCTGGATTGCTGGGCACTCTGAATCTGATTGTGAGATGTAAATTCTCTATGCTGCCACCATTCTGGAACCTTCTGTGACCTCCACTGCCATTCTGGAATATGGTGCTCTGAGGCTTTCTCCTCCAAGCTAAGTCTTTCACTTTTGGAGTTTGGAAGCTGCAAAGGTTCAAGACTTGCTGCTTTTTGAAATGCCTTCAGGCCATCTTTTTTATTTTTCTGCTTCTTCTCAGCAATCAAAATCTCAGCTCTTTCTTTACAGTCCACAACCTTACTGGAGCTTCCTTTCTGATCAAACTCACAGTGTTTTAAATCATCCTGCTGGGCTCTTTGCTCTCGATTCACAACATAAATCTGGCTAAAAGCCCCCAACAACAGCCATGCCACAGCCTCAACAATTGACTGCTTTGAAATTTCTTCTGCCAGATCAACTACTCTACCATCCTTACTCTTAGTCTCAGGCAACTACTCCACCATCCTTACTCTTAGTCTCAGGCAAAGTCTCAGGACATGAGCAAAATGCAGATAAACTTTCTGCCAAGTCATAACACACATCATGTGGAGTCCAGCAATCAATGTAGTCCTTCTTCCCAGCAGAAACCTTCCAAGCCTGGTCTTTACTGGCAGGCTTTCTATCCACCTTCTGGTCTCCTGAGCTCTGACCAGAATCTCCCATGCAGAACAGCATAAGCTGTTCCAGGGCTATTCTTTCAGGTGACATCTCAGAATCTTTCCCAACTCTTCCCACAAGCCATTCCCAAAGGCTGTTGAACCACATGGTCAGGTATAATCACAGCAATGACCCCACTCCTGGTACAAATTCTGTCTTGGTTACTTTTCTCTCATTGCTGGGACAAAACACCTGACACCCAAAGTGAAGCAAGGAAAGGTTTATTTAGCTTACAGTGTCTTGAGATTTCAGTCCATAGTCAGCTGGCTCCAAGGCAGGGTGGCATGGCACTAGGGCAACTCTTCAAGGCAGCAGCCAGAGCAAAAGAGGCAAAAACAAACCTCTTCTCCCCCCTTATATAGTACACAGGCCACCCCCCCCATTCAGGGTGAGTGTAATACTCACAAAATGTCCTTGCCCTCTTTTGTACAAGATGAGGATGCTTACAAAGTAAGAACACTGGCTCCCCACTGAGTCTCTCAGTTTAACTTCTAAACTGCTCAAGTTGACACAGTGTATCAACCATAACAAAGACCAACAATTTTCTTTGAACTTCTGCTCAGGGTACAGAGAGAGAGAGGATCATTTGCTTCTCCTTATTTTGCTGCTTTTGTTTTCTCTTCTATCATAATGGCCCCTCACCAATGACAACCTGCTGATATTTACATTCTAATGTTCCATCAACCTGTATATTCTTCATTCCCAGAGCTGAAGTTGCCCTCTATTCACACAAGTCACTTCAAATTTCTAAACTCACACTTTTCAGGAGTGGCACCACAATGACAAACTCAAATCTCCATGTCTCTTTCCATCACTTTTCTTATTACCTGAATCAGTCCAGAAATAGCACAGTGCAAGTTCCTCCCCTCATGGTCTCTCATTATCAACCCTTTGCTCTCCATCTCCATGGCTTACACTGTATGAGACCCTCCTGCTTTTCCAAAGACAAGTAAGTGGGAGTCATTCTCCTTATTCTCCCTCACCAGCCCTTTTCAGCATCTACTCATCACCAATTCATTAAACATGCTTGAGCAGGCATCTTAGTCACTTTCCTACTTACAAACCTGCCACGACCCCCTTTTATCTACCCCTTCTAAATGAAGCCTTCTTTTTTCAACATCACCCATTGATTTTTACTCCACTCTTCAAATCAGACTTCCAATTCTTCCCATCATCGCATCTTTATTTCATCATCA
>RJWT010004666.1:0-32737 GCA_004365215.1 Cuniculus paca
CTACACTGGTAAAGTCACTGGAACCCTTTACCTCTCAAGAATAAAAGATAGTATGACCCCATCAAGAAGAGAGTTGCTACTAGCTAGAATCCTGATCTGATCTGGGAGAACATGTAATATGCATACAAAGTTCAGTCCTTCAAACTGATGATAGATAGGTAGATAGATAGATTATATATATATATATATATATATACACATATTAGGTAAGATATTGATACAGATTTGAAAGAAATGAGACATATATGTGTTTGCATTTAATACTGAATCATTTATATTTGTCTTCCTATTCTTCCTTGTACAATCAACAAATGTGTTATAGTTAAATATACTATGAAACTCTTGATTTTTAAATATTGAATATCTATAGCTACTGCAATGAATTAATATATACGTATATTTGGCTGCCATACATATGTATTTTTTATAATTATTTATTTGCCATATATATGACAAACATATAACTATTTTTGCTTTGACTTATCTTGCTTTTGTCTTTTTTGATAGTCTTAGGTGGAATTATTTTATTCTTACTAACCCAATTTGGTGGTCTACAATAAGTTAGTTACTTCTCAGACCAAAAAAAGACAAAAAACAGTTATTTTATTCAACATTGATCAATTTAAGAATTTGTCTTGGGATGCTAATCTAGACAAAATGACAAGAAATCATGAAAATTTAGAAAATGATTTTTGGTTTTCAGTCAGGGTCCTAGTGGTCTTGTTTTGTTTGTTTGTTTTGCTTTGTTTTTGTGGGGTTTTTTTACCTTTGAAGTTGTTTGGCTTCTGTGAAATTTTTTGGCTGGATTTTTACACTTCTATAGATGTTAGGTCACCACACAATTTTGATGAAGAAGAATGAAGTGGGAATCTATTGCTTGCAACCAAAATTTCCCAATTTACAGAGGATTCTGGTAGATGTTTGTGTTCACGTGGAATCCCCGTCCAGCATCCGCAAGTGACAGAGCCAGTTACCATCCCTTTGCCTGATGGTGTCAGTACTTTGTCTTCTCTCTGTTTCAGCACTGATTGCCTCTGAGATTTAATCTCCATCCCTGGGAAATGGCTGTTTTTTTTTATACAGGCACAAAAACACACACAAGCAGACGCAAGATTGGTTTTGTGGTTCTCTGGAGGAGACACTAGGATGTGATGTAAAGGGTGAGAGAGCATTTTATTATGTCAAGCTGATAGGAGAATTCTCCTCAGAGACAAGAAGTCCTATGTCAAATAGTGTGCACTGTGGAAGCAACTGCCTATAATCTCAGAGTGTTATTCTTATTTGTATATTTTAGCTTGGCTAACAGCATTTGGTTCATAGTTGTTAAGAGTTAAATAAAAGAAAATAGGTTAAAAACTTGTTTCTCCTCAGAGAGAAAGGAAGAAATAAGGAAAGAGCAAAGAGCATCTTGGCAAACTGTAATGAGGAAGTGGGCGCCCAGGGGAAAACCCAGCTCCCCAAATGAGACAGCAGGAAAAGTTGCCAGAGACAGCAGGGGAAACACGCCAAGAGAACATATTTTCTCTCAGGGAAATAGAGTCTGTGAGGAAAAACAAGTTGAAATTGGGGAAATAATTGAAAATAAAATCTGGGACTGTGAAGAGACAAAGCTAATGAGCATAAGATAGAGGAGGAAAAAGTGGTGTTTCACTTATTTGCAGATATTTACCTGTATTCAAATATATGTGATAAAACTTTTCTTTTAAAATAATGTTGTTGATAAACAGTTTTAAAACTTATTCACGCCTAAGGATTTATTATTCTCTTATTAGATAATGGATTATTATTTAATCTCTTATAAATAATATCGATTATAAAGATAACACCATGTTTATTATTAATCACAAATCTGCATTAGACTTAAATTTCAGGTGGGTGCAGCATCAGTTCTCAGTAGTGACTAGAATATTACGGTGCACCTCATGGGTATGGAACCTTCTCTCAGAATTCTAAGATCAGTATTCTTTGTTGTGTAACAAAATCATCTCATTACAGATAAATTATAGAAGGAAGAATAATTAGGAAAAAAACAAATATCACCAATTTTAACAGCATCATAAACTGTAACAAGATATGTTTAACATATAGCATTTTAAAAAAGAGGAACTGCTTGTATAATTTTACCTCCAAAGTAACAAAACTACACTTCTGAAAAATATTGGAAATTTTTTCTTACAATATCTTAGAACTGACAACAAAGACCACATTTTTTCCTGAAAAGAATCATTACTCTCAGGAACAGATAATTGCACCAAAAGATATTTTATTAAGAAAGAGCTATACTAATTCCTCAAGATGTTTTTATGAGAAAATCCATTAAAATGGTTAGAGAAATGCACTTTTTAAAAGACAGTTCTACTATAATATTCTATGGAATCGAATGATTAATGCAGT
This sequence comes from Cuniculus paca, assembly GCA_004365215.1. Lineage (NCBI taxonomy): Eukaryota > Metazoa > Chordata > Mammalia > Rodentia > Cuniculidae > Cuniculus > Cuniculus paca. The sequence continues at coordinate 2,395 of RJWT010004666.1, forward strand.
ATTTCAAAATGATAACCCAGTGCATACTTAAAAAGAAATAGAAGTGATTTCACTAACATTTAAGTTTTAAGTTAATAAATACTATCATAAAAAGAACAATTGCATGTTTTTCTATTGAAAATAAAATTATATCAATTTAAAATAGTAATTGACAATGTCTTGCTTTCCAGTTAATTAGAAAATGACAATGATTTTTAGCTGAACTTCAAAACATCCCCTTTCTTGTATGTTATGAATAACCATCACAGGGTGAGGACCATGAAGCATTCAAGTATGAACCCATTTTAATAACGTTCAGCCTATTGATTAGATAAATACAGGATTACTGCTGAAACCTATCAAAAGGCAGCCAACCTTTAAAAATCATACTTCTTTTCCAACATATTATCAGAAATGACAAATGTGCTTTTGAAATACTAACATTCTCACGCATTATGATCTAGGTTAGGTCAAGCTGTGTAGTAGGAAATAAATGTATCTCTGTAATGCCACATTGAAAAATGTGTAAAAAGAAATATGATAAAAGTTATTCAGCAACTTCTTTTTTTGCAGTTTCAGGGTCATTTGTTTGTGCTTTAAAAATGTCAGAACTAAGACAAATATTCATCATTTCTTTTGTTTGTTTAAAAATATAACATTGAAATGCCTTCTTTTTTAACAGTTTAATTTATAGTGCAAATGGTGGTGAAAATTCTGAAGCCCTTATCATTTTCTACAGACTTTACATTTTTGCCCCTGAGCTGAAAGTAATTGATGATATGCCAGTATTTTGGGTTAGTAGTTCTAGAAAAGAGATCAATGCTGCTAGCTTTTTATTTCTATAGTACTCTTCTTTCCATACATACCTGTTGTGATTTTCAACAGGACGAGTAGAGAATAAGATTAACTTGCATCTAAAATAAAATGGATAAATTTAGCTAGCTCATTACAAAAATTATCTTTGCTGTCCAAAGTTATATTTTTCTCACACAAATTTTATAAAGAGTAATGCACTTTGGAAGAGTCAATTTTGTCCCCCAAAATTCACATATGGAAACCTTAAACCCCAATAGCATAGAATGTGACTGTGTTTAGACATAGATCCTTTTAAAAGGTAGTTCATGATAAATTAGTTAGGTTTGGCCCCAATCTAAACTGATTTCATTATATGAAGAGATTAAGACCCAGAGAGAGACTCTGGATTCCATAGCATAGAGAAAAGGTCTTGTGAAGGGGCACGGTGAGAAAATCAAGCCAAGGACAGAGATCGCAGGAGAGGACTAACCAACCTGTTAAATCTATCAAACCTGCGAATGCATTCATCTGGGACCGGTTTCATTTCTACCAATGACAGACATTGCATCACGTAGAATAGCACTACAAAACTAATTTGGCAGAAATTGAATTTGTTTAATAAATTGTTTATGTTGGGAAACATACTAGTACTCATAAAACATAATTTGATTATATATATTTTAATTTTTTTCAACATTGGGGATTAAACCCAGGGCCTTGACAGTGTGCTGTACCCCCTGTCTTTTTAAATTCAACTCAATTTAATTTTTTATTTATTAATATATCCATTGAGACAGGATCGCTTTAATTTGCTCAGACTAGCTTGAACTTGCCATCCTTTTAGCCTAGTTTAAAAGAATGATGGAATTATGCGTATGTGCCACCATGCATCGTTCCAATTTTATTATTTTTATTTTGCTGCTTTCAGTGTCTTACTATAGTTCTGTCTTAAAGAAATTAAATGTTCTAAAATTCATGATAATTTATTAATAAAACCAGTGTCTCAATTACATCTGCCTTTCTATAAGCTCTGATTAGACACTGGTTATTCCACACTATACTTCCTGTGGATTATACTTTTCAGAGAGCACTAAAAATCTAACCAGGATGAAAGCTATCTTACCAGAGTATTATCTTTTGTAGGAAAATGTAATATCAAAACAAGAAGTTCCAGTTTATAAAAAAAAAACGCAACTCCACATACAAAATATGGTATGTCATCCTTGAAAATTTGATAATATCTCATTCATTACAGGGAAAACGTTTCTCCTCATGGCAGGGACATGCAAATTAAATGGATAAAAAAAATAAATCTCATACATCTTTAAGATTCTTCAATGATCATGCATCATTTGTTAAGATCAGATGAATCATTTTTGTGTATAAATACATAATTCATTAAGATTTAATATAAGTTGGAATTTGAAAGCAAACTATTTGGTCATGTGCACGGCTCAGTTTTAAAGTACATTTGCTGATTTCCCTGCTTAATTATTTCATTCAAAGACCGTATTTTGCAAAGGAACATGTGATGATTTTTGACCTTTGCTTTCTTTTAATACCAAAGAAGCTCACTGGTGGAAACAGAGCACTGCTGACAGTCATGATCAATCCCAGACCCCAAAACAGATGGGATGACACTGCCAATTGTTAGCTTTTAAGGGGTGAGAGTTAGAAAAAAAGCATACTCTCTGCTACTATTTGTACATCCATCACAGTTTAAATGGGATGGGTTACTTTTTTCCAACATTTTGGGCAGTTACTGTGTACTATGTTTTGGATTAGATCTTCCATGTACTGTCATAACCTTCTGTATATTCAAAATGATAAGTTTATTTTAGGACTGTGTATGTGAGTGGGATTGTATTGTAAAGAAACTTCAGCTTTGTAGAAAAAATTGAAAGTACAGACAGTTCCTATGTCTCTGCCCAACTCCCACTATCCCTCACTGTTACACTTGTTATGACTAATAAACCTGTATCATTATACCAAAACTCAAAGCCCATCTTTTATTTTATTTTTTTATTTTAAAGAGAATAGAACAAAACAAAACAAAACAGAACAAAAAAAAAAGCAAAACAAAACAGAATAGAGTCAAACATAATATAGCATTTCAGAACAGAATACTGAAAGCTATACAGGTTTTCAAAACATAACAACAGGAGATTAACAATGGTTACCCTAGTGTCTCTTGCTTTCTTCAAAATGATTGTTCATACATTTACAGACTATAAACTCAAACAAAACAAAGTAATATAAAACCAGATAAAACAAAAGAGTGAAAGCATTACAGGCCTTCAAGTCAGACAACAAGAAACCAGCAGGCTACCATAATGTCCCATTTTTCAAAAGAGCTATTCCTATCTTCTCACATATTGCAATCAAATAGTAGGAAAGGGACTTAAACCAATCAAATCAAAGAATAAAGCACCACTGGACTTCAGAACCTTTTCTCCATATTTATCGGGAATTTTGTATCTTATTGAGCCTTTCAGTTTCTTACGCTAGGGAGACGATGCGTTGTTTACACATGTGAGATTGGTTTATTTCACTTATGAGTATGGTCTCAAGTTGCATCCATTTACCTATAAAAGCCTCAATGTGATCATTCTTTATAGCTGAATAGAACTCCATTGTATAAAAGTACCACATCTTTTTTATCCATTCCTCAATTGATGGCAATGCCCATCTTTTAAATTGAGGTTCACTAGAGGGGTTGCATATTCTATTCAATTTGAAAATCATAAAATACACCCATCATTATAATATCATATGGACTACCTTCAATTCCATAAAAATCTTCTGAGCTCCACCAATTCTTCACTCACTTCTACCTGTTCTGTGGAAACCTCTAGTATTCTTAATGCTGCTATAGTCTTTCTGTCCCATAAACTCATGTAAATTGAATCATTTATGCATAGCCTTCTCAAAGTGACCTCTGTCACTTAATACACACATTTGATTTTCCTTCACGTCTTTTCAATGGTTTGATATTTCATTCATTTTTATCATTATATAATATCATTTTCTGAATGTCAAATAGTTCATTGATTTGTTCACCTACAGAAAGACTTCTTAGTTGTGTTCAGCTAGGTCTTGGGTGCAACTATGAATAGAGCAGATATAAACGTTTGTTTCCAAGTCTTTGGGTGGAGACACTGTGAACCGATTTGTGTAAATAACAAAGAATAAAATAGATTATGTAGACGATTATGCTGCGTTTTGGGGAAAACTGTCAAATTGCTCATGAAATTGACTGTGCCATTTAGCAATTCCTTCAACAATGCCTTTTGCTCCATAGCTTGGTGATTCTTCGGTGACATCAATGTTCAATTACTAGAAGACGTCTAGTGGGATCTCATCATTTTAATATGTAATGCCCTAATGATATGATGTTCAGCATCTTTTTATAAGCTAAGTTTCCTTCTTTTTATCTTATTTAGTTTGGTATATATATTAGGGTGCTTTGCTCATTTTTAATCAGATATTTTTCACTTCTTGTATTTTAATGACTCCTTTTATACTATGTATAATCTTCATCAGATATGTCTTGTAAATATTGTCTCAAAGTTTGTGACTTCTATTATGAGGCTTTTGATGGTGTCTCTTGAAAAGTAGATTTCAATTTTAATTTTAATTTTGAAAGTATTTCTTTCAAAATTAATGTATTTGGTGCCATGCCTATAAAGTTATTCTCATACAAGAGTCATTTAGAATTTATTCTACGATTCTTCCATGAGTTTTATAGTTCTGTTTTTTGTAAGTAAGTTCATAATGAATTGAGTGCCAAAGAAGGCATAGATTTTCTTTTTTGTTTTGGGCTGTGAATGGATACTTAGTTCTGGCAATATCATTTGGTGAAAAGACTTCACTGTATTGCATTTTATTCAATGGCAAAGTTCAGTTGATTATGTAGATCAATTTCTCTGATTTCTACTCTGATCCACAGAAATACTTGTATTTGTCCATTCTAATTTTAATTACTTTAGATTTATAATACATTATGAAGTTGAGTAATCATAGTCCTCTTTGTTTTTCTTCTTCAATAGTGTTTTAACTAGTGTGAATCTTTTACCTCACCATAAAAAATGTAAAATCAGTCCATTTATTTTCATGAAGGAACTAATTTTTTCTGTCATTTTTAGATAGGGTCTCACCGTGCAGTTCAGACTGCCCTTGAATTCACTTTGTGGCCCAGACTGACCTTGAGCTCACAGGAATCTTCCCACTTCATCCTTCTGAATGCTGGGATTAGAAGCATGCACCACCACATCCAGCACAAAGGAAAATTTTTGATATTGATTCTGTTCAAAATTAGGTTGAGAATAAGTGACATCTTGACACTTTTCAGTCTTTCTACCATGAATTTGAACTTGTTCTGCATTTATTTAGTTCTATGATTTTTTTCACATTTATAGCCATCATATAAATTTCTTTAAAGATATTTTGTTAGAATTATAACTATTTCATTTTTTGAATGCTAATATAAAGATTTTATGCTTCAATTTTCAAATTTTACATGTTCTTTGGTAGTACATAAGAAAGTACCTGACTTTCGTTTGTAAGCTTTGTCCTGTAGCCTTGCTATAATCATAGTTCCAGGAGACATTTAGTCAATTATTTTAGATGTTTTTATATGACAATCATATCATTAGAAAAAAAGGCAATTTATTTCTTCCTTCTCAGGACATATACCTCTGATTTCTGTTTTATTCTTATCACATTAATTAAGATTCATACTATCATTTTGAAAGGGATAGGGAGAGATGGGAAAAAGTGACAAAGTTAATATTACCAGTGGGAGGTAATGTTGATAGCTTGGATTGTGATATGGTGTGATAAGAAGCTACTTTTTCCCAGAAGCACATGTAAAGAATTAGTATGTAATAAAGCCTATTAAAAACATTTAGGTACCACTCTTCCAAGTCAGTGGTCTCAGATATACCTAAGAAGAAAGAGTTTAATTTAGCAAGCGATATCCCAATGAAACACAAATTTGCCTTCCGTAGGGTACTCTGGAACAGACGTCTCTGAGTATGCACTGCTGGCTCCCAAATTATATATTGATAATTACAAACAACTGTCATTTCAAAAAATGTAATTTTAAAATGCTTAGAATTTAATTGTAACATAATTATCTTATTTCTTGAGTGGCAAATCATGTTGGGATGTAAGGCCTATGGATACTATGCACACCAGAGAACATGGTTAAATTGCTTATGGATTGTGACTTTATTTTCACATTAAATTATTCATGTTATCATTTGTAACAGGAAATCTTGATTTATTTGTGCCTGTAAATTTGATAATAAAATCCTCATAAATTATAATACATAAGAGGTACATATAATATTTTATTATTGAGTTGTAAATATCATCATTGTTAGTACTATTAGCATCTGACTTTAAATTTCTCTATCAAGAAATAGTTGATGGTTTATTTTCCCTGGAATATGTATATTTACATATTTTTATTGACATTTTATTTTAATACACTGCCAAATTCTAGTTGTCTTTATTGCCTACTATTTTAAATAAAGAAAGTTTATATTAAAAACAAGTAATATTTGTCTAGATTTTAAATGATTAGTTTACTAAGTATTTTCTGAATGGCTTAGATTTTTTTGAAGGTTAACACATAGAATATTATGTTTCAAGGGTATATATGATATTAATGTCTTCCACATATTTTAGAATTTTAATTGTGAATTTCATAAATGCCAATTTTTCAGTTTTATATTTTATTTTTGTGGAAATTAGACTTTACTCAACACGTTGAAGGGTGAATCCATAAAACTTTTATACTACTAAAGAATTATCTAGAGATTTAGTTGTTTTATATGTGACTTAAATATTTCTACAGATAATAGTATTCCTGCTGATACAAACCAATTTTTGAGAAATCCAGTCTTTAGGTCACCATAGAGAATTGAAAAATAGAGGCATAATTAGGCAGTAAAATGTCAAATATTCAAATCAAGATTTGCAAACCTTAATGATTATTCTTCTCATACTAAATAATTTATGTGACTGTGTGAAAAATATCTGGGTGACTATGGAGGCTTATTTTTCTTCTCATTTTTGATAGTTTAGACAAGAACAAATTCCTGTGGACCAAGGCATTCTGTGGCAGACAAGGACTTGTGACATGTCAACATTACTGAAAGATAAGGCTCCTTGCAAAGCCCTCAGTGAGATATTAAGCTTTAATATGTATACTTCCAGGCACTGAGCACTGTCCCTGAGCCAGGAGATTGCTTCTTATGAAAACTAGGGCACAACTAAATCCTCCTATTTTGACCTATAATGATATGCTCTTTGGGGGGATAGGAATATTATTAGTCTGTGAGTGCTGAGGTCACCTCTACAGACTATTGACCCAGGCAAACACATTTCTCTTGGAACCTTAGATTTAGGCCATACTTACAGAATTCCTGGCCTAGAGCATGTAACAAAGAATATAAGGAATATGAAAATAAATATGCATGTTGCTGCTTGTGTGTGAAGATTTTTATCTCATCAATTTATGCTGATTTTTCCCTGTGTTGCACTACAGGTATATTCCTTAGATCTTATTTATGTCCATTACTGACCAATATGTGGCATTTATTACAAATCTTGATGCTATGTGTTTCTGGGAACTACAGTGTTTAATGGGGAACATCTGAGCTGGGAAGTTTTTCTACCTAGAAGCAGTGACAGTTGACGACTAGCTTCCAGCAATCCGAGAGTGGACTGAACTGCCAAGGAATTCTCTCAGAACCTTCCAATTCACCAATATAACTTTCCTAAGCCCCAGAGAGACTAAAATAACAGCAAAAGTATTGGTTACTTGGAGAAAAGTTTCACGCACTACAAAAGGAAAAAATAGCAAAGTGATTTATGGCGGTAAGAGGAATTCAAGGATGTTGGCAGGGATAGGAATTGGGATAGTAATCAAAAGAAAAGAAGGAAGAAAGAAAGGAAGGAAGGAAAGAAGGAAAGATTTCTTACAATTTATAGCTAGAGACTAGCAGAAATATAAAACCAAAGGAGCAATCAGCCTGCTGAAAAGTTGTCTCAGTATCTGCTCAAATGCAAAGAAGCAAATTCAGGGTTTTATCTGGAGTTAAATTCAGCAAATTAAGGGATGAATGAGCAGGGGCAGAGTCTAGATCCGGAATATAATTTCCCTCTTTGCTCCTCAATGAAGAATCACACAAAAAAATTCTTAGAAAAGACAGTAAGTTTAATAACTCATTCTGGAAAACAAAACATGTCATCCTTTCTGTCTGATGTCAAATAGGGGCATGGCCAAAATGTCCTATATCTAGGAAACTACTACTGAAATCAATGTCTCAGACAAGTTGAAGAAAAAATGCTTGGTTTTCTCACAGAAGAATTAGTGAAGTCAGAATTACTACACTGCATGTTCTTCAGTTCTTATTCCATCTCCGACTAGATAATAGAAGATGCTAGTGCCTGAAGTCTTATTGAAAACTATATAGGATTCAATAGAAGAGAAGTTACTTTTTTTTTTTAACAAATTCTAACATTGTAAGAACAAGTCAAAATTTTGTTATTCTGCCCTTTGCATGGGATTTCTAATGGTTTATTGTTATGTAACCCTGGGAAGAAAATCAAAATTAGTTTGTCTTTTCCTGTCTGGAAAATTATGTCAATGAGAGATCCTCATTGGATTGGGCAAACCCAAGAAGTAAAATAGAGGATTTTGGGGGGTGCACAAGTACTCTGTTACAACAATGAGGTCTCTATAGTGTGTCCTGAATAAGAACAAAGTCTATGGCCACCCTATCCAGGTGTCCACCATGGGAATTAAATGGAGTAGAACTCCAAGCAATTAAAACCATCTGTTTTCTATGCATGTACAAAACACAAAGAAGTAGCTCAACTAATTATTGGCCTAAGTGTGACTAAAGGAAACATAGCCCTCACATATCTCAGCCTGTAAACATGATCCCATTTGAGCACTAATACCTATAACATGACACTTTGAAAGCCAGTCCTAACAAAAGCAACTCAAGTGCTTTCATTATGTCCATCTGCCTTTCAGATGCCATATCTTGTACATTGTTTATATCTTTGATCACTTTACAAACTATTGGAACTTTTGTTTAAAAGATAACTCCAGTATTCTGTGACTACTAAGCAATCATAAATAGTCTCTGGATCCTATGAGACAAATATTGTCTCCTTGAAAAAAACATGACACTCATGCTTAATATCCTCACTACCATGGCCTAGCCAATTAATGACTATTATTAACTATCAAGTACTTAGTCCCATCTCCCCCAAGAAGCTGATTATTCATTAGACACAGAAATAATCTTGCTTGCCACTGACCTCACACATTCCACAAGAGTGGTGTTTAAATACAGTACTTTGGTGAAAACTGTCAGCCTTCAAAAGGATATGTCCGGCAAAATAACATTGATTCATTATCATGACATCCTAATGCCTGTATCTTCTGATGGTCTATAAAAGTGGCTACAATGGATGTGTTTTTCCTCACGATGAAACATATCAGGCTAATACTTACAGAAATCTACCTGACAGACCAGTGAGCCAAATGTAATAATCTGATTCTGTGATCATAAGTTTAGACCATATTACTAAACAAAAAGTACTTGAGAGACTTCTATGATGGTAAATTTTCCTTAGGGTCCCATATCTTGAATTTCTTTGCATGTCTTTGTCTAACAAATGATTAGAGCTTTTGGCAAAGACTACATATGAAATTAGACAAACCATTTTTCTCAATGACTAAATCTTTATGTTCACGTGCACATCTTACAAAAAGTAAATAAATAATTAAAGATAGTAAAATACATGCAACTACTACTTCTATGGGGGACCAGAGGAATTGTGTTCAAAATCTACCATTTTAGCTAAACATCTTGATGGGTGAGAGTGCACACAAATACAGTAATTTGACCTGATCGGAAACATGGTTACTTTTGAGGTGTTTACTCTTTGCTAACCATAGCAGCCTTCCCAAGTTGGAGATTTAGTTCAACAGCACCAGTGCCTGCCTGGCAAGTGCAAGCTTGTGAGTTCAATCCCTCGTAAAAAAAAAAAAAAAGAAAAGGAAAGGGAAATAACCATAGCAGCCTTCCCCGTGAAACCCTCCATGAACTTGGACAATCCTGCTGTCAACTATTTGCAAGTTACAGGTGGCCACATTTCCTATTTCAGATGAATGCATAGGCTCCAGAGCCAGAGCTCCGGTGGAGAGTAAGAAATTAAGAAGAAAGAGTATTTTACTCTGCATTTTCAAAATGATACAGTTCTATTAAGAGTAGTAAGAGAACCATAGCTAGGAGAGTACCCAAATATGAACTAAGGTGCTGGTGGGAGAGATCCACCTTGCTTAAACTGAGGCATTCTGGTAAGTTGGACATCTACTCTTCCCTGTCTTCAGAAATCGACTGTGATTTAAACATGATGATCCTTATGAAATAAATCACTCCAGATTGAATTACAAGCATTTTTGGCTCTCCCAGTGGTCGCTAACATATTAAATTTGGTGGGATATGGATACGCCCTATCCTGGTAGGTGAATAATTACTTCCCTTTACTATTGCAAATATGAATAAACCTCCTTTTACTGTTTTTTTACTTCAAATTAATATTTTTATTGTGATATAATTAACATATTATAAAATTTACCATTTAACACATACGATTCCATAGATTTCAGTATATTTACAGGACATTTCTGGGATGTTGCACATAATTTCCCACGATGGTGCTTAACAGTATTTCATCATGTGACTTCCTAACAAGTTTGGATATTTAACATCGATCTGATCCTGTGACATCAGATCGCGTTGGCACCAGTACAATCTGTTGTTAATCAAAACCTGCAAAAACACATTTCCTTTATGATCCCACAAAGGCCATAGGATAACTGTTGATAGTCGCATAGGGAAGTCCTTTGAAGCTCACTTGATTTCTCTTTTTGGTAGCTTAGGTTTTAGTTTATTAGAGGTTTGACTCAGATGATGGGAAGGTAATAGAACACAGGAAAAATGTAACTGTTGAATCAAATTTGTTAGTTGTCAAAATTGGAAAATTCAAGTTAATGGAAATACAAAGATTCTGTCAATTAGAAAAAAACAGACTAATTCTGCTCTTCCATTTGCTACCCTCCTCTTGAACAGAATTTTTCTTTATCATCTGAAATTTTCAAAGAGCCAGGGATCTAGCTCAGTGGCCTAAGCACCTGCCTGAAATTTTCAGAATGTGAAGAGAATATCTTCACTAGCAGTTGGGTGCAATCACTGTAAGTACAATGGACAAATATAAAAAATTATGTTTATAGATATAAGGAAAATTTTCTCACAAGACTTGAAAATACATGATTTTGAGGCATTACACAAAATTAAAATTTAAAATCTTTCCAAAAATGTGTATTTAATTTATCCACTATAGGAGGGATTTTCACCTGGCCTAATATCAATGCTTTTCATTTTAAAGTTGCTAAAAATCACTACTTTTTTATGTGCATTTCATAAAAATGATTGGCAAACACTACAGAAACTGAAATCGTGTAGCTCATATTAGTGATAAAAATAATCGTATCTCTTTAGTCTTTGTATTTTCATAAATGCACATAATCAAAAGGTAGCTTGAAATCAATAAAAATGCTACCTTTGAAAATATATTTTACATGTATTTCTCCAGAATTGTACTACACACTGAGAATCACACATAGAAATATTCTTTGTATTTTACTTTTTACTTTTTAAATATAGTAAAATACTTTGATATTTTGTGCCAGAAAATACACTTCTGCAAAATATGTAATGCAATTTTAATATACTGGAAATATTACCTATTCCATAGATGTGCCAAACTGTTTATACATTAACATATTTTTGAATACCATGACTGCTTTTAAATATTATTTTTTAAATGGTACTTCAAGGTATTTTAAAGCTGTATCTTTGTGCACATCCTTGTTTATTTCTAGGATCAGAGGGTGGGCTACACTCTGTGCCATTTGATACAGATTTGCCATCGCCTCTGGGTTTGTAGTGTTCTAATTTACTAGAATAATCAGGTTTAGCATATGGTTTCCTGTTCACAGATGTACAAAAAAGACATTTGCAAATTCTATTATATCTAAGAAGTCTTAAACCATATGTTAGTTGTCATTCTAAAGTTAATATTTCTATGCATTTTCATCTAACAAATTATTTCTATCAATAAAAGTTGTCTTCTTCCCACCAAAGCCCATTTATAAGAAATTACAAATAGACTGTGTCTACATTTAGTATTTGTCTTCAGTATTGTGAAACGCACTGTACTTCCAAACATTCCCTTCAGGTTTGAGCGTGTAATCAGGAATTTAGAAAGCCAAATGTTTTTTCTGTTCGGTAAGAATATAATTGACAGTTAGCTTGAAATCTTGCACTTATCCTGATCGTTTTCAAAATCTGAACTGATAATGAGGACAAGTACAGCAATGCCAATTACCTGGTATTTGCAGTGAAAATATAGCAAGACTTTCAAAACTTGAAAAAATATGGATTTGCTGGCAAAAATCTTCTCTAAGTAGCCTTCACTTAAAAAGATCAATGGAAATCATAAGTGAAGTGTGTGAAGAAGAGATCTTTGAACCATATCTCTGGGTCAAAATTAACATTATTCCTCCCTGTGCTGACACAGATAATTGGAAAAAAATATTCAACCAACAGACCCCTAAAATCATGTCATTTTTATTTTCTTTAGCAGACACTTCTAAGACAGGTGCATCCAGTAAAAACAGCTACACACTAGAAGAGAGAAATAATTTACCAAATGATAACTATCAGTTATGGTGACAGATCCTTGTTATCAGGAAGACATTGGTTGAACACTTTAGATTTTCCTTTAATGCTTATGCCAGTAGAATGGAAAAGGAAACAGTTTTCTATAGACATCTTTGAGAAACACTTTCAACAATTATCACACCATGAATTTTGTTTTGAAACTTTCTAACATGCATTAATATTCACTTATACATGTATAAAATAATTACCAAACAAGTGCATTGCTATATTTTTCCCAAACTAATAACAAATCAATATTGCTTTTATTCAAAAACCAATTCAAATCTTTGAGAGTCTGTTATTATCAACACTGAAGATGAATTAAGGACAGTAAACAATTAGAATGCTTTTGGTAATACAAAAGAGCAAATTCTACAAAATTAATATGATTTATAAAAAGAATATATTTTAAATGTAAATCATTAAGGAATGGATTGTATTAGCTGTAGTAGTTATTTTATGAGCAGTAGTATGATCTCAATTAATTGGCAAACCTATGCAATCTCACTTAATAGGTAAACCTATCCATAAGGGTTATATTCATCTTTCTGAAGCATCATCTCAGATATTCATTTAATTTCAGAAAAGTTCTATAGATTATTTTAACCACAGCCTATAATAGAGGCAGTATTCTTAACTCAACCTTGACTTCTAGGAGTTTTGCCACTTAGTGACTATGGTCATGGAGCTCACTAAGAATATTAGATGTAGGAAGAGACACAGATACAGATATAGATACATAGAATACATACATATGTCTCAACTAGTCAGATGTTATGCATATTTTATGCTTCCATATGCAACTTTTCTGGCCCAAGATGATCTCCCCAATCTTTAATCTCCTATAGAAGAGTTCTAATTTTGAAATTTCAGCTTAACTCTCACCAATTTCATAAAAACCTTACCTGACCATTTTGACTAATATTAGTTGTTGGTCAGCCTTTCTGACATCTATAATCTACCAGAAGTTCTTAGATTTATAAATAAAGTGCTATGTTTCTATTCTGGGCCATATGTAATTATATCCTAAAATAGATATTTTAGGGAATCTGATCTTAAGGAAGTTTAAAGTACATATATAGAATTTATACTGGGTTGGATTCTACAGAAGCAAACAGCAGACAGTGTTTAGGATTCCAGATATTTATAGGTGATCAGCACCACGCCAAATTTGAGCAGCAGATTGTTTCTGAAATGATCCACCATAGAAATGCATAAAAATATTCTAGGAATCTGGCTGAATAGCCTCAAAATAAACATGGAATATTCGGAATTTTATTTTACTTTTCTACTTTGTCTTAGAATAAGAGTAAGTGGGACACAAGTGGTTTTGATGTGGTGATACTACATACACAAATATGTTGGTTATGAGGTAGCTGGTCATACTTCTTATATTGCCTCATGAAAATAGGTGCTGCCAGGTTTGGGATTACACAAAGTGCTGAAAGATAAAGGACATTCTCCTCCAGCTGGAAAGTTAATGAAACCAATAAAGGTAATACAAATTGGGTCACATATGTCTCAGTCCTATGCATCACAGCCAAAATACAAGAAAAAAAGTTGTCATTAGAGTAATTAATTGCTTGGTACATTTCTGCAAAGCCTGAAAAATCCAACCGGATCTCCAGCTAATTCTCAAGGAAGATAACTAATGTTTTATTTTATATGGTAAGCAATTTTAATAGTGAGAAATGTAAGGCCAAGAAAAATCATGGAGCTCACTAAGATCAATACTTAAAAAGAATCAAAGCAAAATGATCCTAGTTGTAAATCCATATTGTTTAGTAACAAAAATATCTGAGGAACATTATTAAAGGTATTTTTAGCACTGTTAACGTCTAACATTTGTAGAGAATTATCATCATCAACATACAAATTGACAATTTTTAGAAACTGAGTACACTTTGTAATCAAGACAAATCAAGAAACTAAACATTGTCAACATTTCCAAAGTATTCATCCTACCCTTTCCACTTACTGTCTCCCTAGAGAAAATCACTATTTTGGATCTAACTCCATATATTAATCTTTTTACCTATAACATTTTATTTTGAGATAATTTAAAATTTTGAGAGTGGTCCCTAGCAGAATAAAAAGGACTTCAATCTTCATGGAGATTCTATGGACATTTGCTTTTTCTCCTTCATCCTCTCTTCCCTAGTTTGCCTTCCTTCCCCTACACTTCTTCCGTCCTTTCACATGGATAGCACATCACATTTATCAGTATACGATCTTCAGTCTACTCATCCCTCAAACAAGGATAGTATCCTACCTAAATTATATAATTCCCTAAGATCAGAAATGAACCTTGATATTGCATTGCCCTTCCTTCCAAAAACTCACTTAAGTATCTAAGAGTCTCTTTTAATAATTCTGGTCCTCTATTCCATGCAAAAGTAAGAAAACCATTATCTGTGCTTTGCAATTTTAAATTCTGTACCCATTCATAGTTGGTTGCTTGTATTCTGTGGGAGTTCTGATTGATTTTAGTTAGAGATTTTTTATTTCAGAAGACGTGAGTTGATTTTTCTTTCTTTCTGGATACTATTATTTCATGATTCCTCCACATTAACAAATCTGCTAGTGTATTCCTGTATAGAAAGAAGATGAAATTTCTGTCACATTCCTCTGTGAGTACTAGAAAATTGTTATAAATTTGGGGAGAAGTTTCCTCTCTCACCTGAATCTTTGTTTAAAACAGAAAAGTGTCTTCCTCATCTCCTTTGCTAAGTGGATTGTTTTTTTCATTGAAGGATCCTCTTTTGTGTCATTTTTAAAGCACTGACTTCAAACAGGGATATCATTTCCAACTTTCCATTTTGAACAAGTCAACATATCCCTTGTCTCTCTCTGGCTGTGCAAACCCAGAATTAAATCTTAACTTCCTTTCTTCTTTAGATCTGGCTCCAAAGGTGTTTTTCAATTGTCTTTTGGATTCAAATATATATGCACTAGAGTGTGTGTCAACTTATCTATTATTTTACATATTTTATAGCAGGACATATTTTGTGTGCCATTCATAGACTTTTGTACTCTGATGCATTTCTGGGGCATTGTAGAATTTTTCTCTTCCAAAAAGAAAAAAGGGAAGAAAGACAGAAGGAGAAAAGACAAACAAGGCCGCTTATCAGATTAATGTTGTCTCTAGCACATTTACTCCAAAAGTCAGTGACCATTGTTCATGAAACTTGCTCAGCTTCCTGTGTATTTTTAGGTCATGGTGAAGTTGGATTTAAATTTAGCTTCAGCAAAGCCTCTCAGGATAAGCACTTCACAAGTAATTCAAGACTTTTCAACATATTTGAAAGTTTGCATTTTATAATTGAAAGCATAAAATCAAAATAAGACAAATATCTTGATATTTTCTGAAATGAATACTTGTTGTATAGAAAGAAGTCATTCAGATCACAAAAGTATAAGCATAGGAAGAAATTTTACAATTTATATTTCATTAAGAATCTCAGAAAGTATTTCAAAAATAATATGTAGATATAAATTTTTCTGCCTCAGTAGAAAGTTGCCTAAATGATAGTCTCAATTAATTTCCATGTTATATCATATAAATGCAAGATGAATTATTGTAAGGCATGCAGAGAATGTGGGTGAGTTCTTATGTAAATATATCAATAATAGATTAAACAAATCTAGTACAAAAATAAGGCAACTCCTCCATGCTTAGTCTATGCTGATATGGATCAGCCAGGCAACTGCTAGAAAAATACATGAAAAATAGAAGTATATCTCAAAGTAAAAAATTGACAATTTGAAGTTTTCTGAATATTGCAAGTAAATCCATTTTAGAAAAATTATATGAAGATTATCACACAGAGGTGAAAAAAATTATATCAAAATACTGAACTTTTTAAGAATGAGCTTCAAAGAAAAATAACTCTTTGTCAGAAAAGTAGTAACTATGCAGACTTCCTCTATTTTTCTATCACAATTCAAAATGTTGAAGATACATATTATTCTCCCAGTAGTTGTAAATGTGCAAGTATATGTATATTCTGTGTATAACACATGCATTTGTATATAGTGCATATATGCCTCAACTAAAACACTTGTAATTCTTTTTTTCTTTCTTTTCAATTTTTTTTATTTTGAAGAGAATAAAACAAAAAAAAAAAACAGAATAGAGTCAATCAAAATAAAATAACAAATGTGATGCAAGACTTCAGAACAATATGGAAATAAACCAACAATGGTTACCATGTTGTCTCTTGCTATCTTCAAAATAACTTCCCATACCATCAGGCATAATAAAATCAAACAACAGAACAGAATAAAACCAATCAAAAAAAACAATGAAAGCAATACAGGACTTCAAAACAAGGCAGTTGGAATACAACAGTGGCTACCACCATGTATCATATCTTCAAAGTAGTTGTTTATATCATCAGACATAATAAAGTCAAACAAAAGAAAATAGAATAGTCAAACAAAACAAAACAATGAACATGATACAAGACTTCAAAACAAGATAAAAAGAAATCAATAATGGCTACCATAATGCCTCTTGTTATCTTCAAAATAACTGCCATACCCTCAGGTATAATACAATGAAATAAAACAGAATAGAATAAAACCAATCAAAAGAAAACAATGAAAGCAATACAGGACTTCAAAACAAGACTATAGGAATACAGCAGAGGCTATCCTGATGCATCTTATCTTCAAAGTAGCTGTTTATACCATCACACATAATAAAATCAAGCAAAGAAAAATAGAATAAAATCAGTTGAAAGAAAACAAGTAAAGCAATGAAAACTTCAAAATAAGATAATAGGAAATGAATAATATCTACTCTAACCCATTTTGTTATTTTTGAATAGCTGTCCATGCCATCAAATATAATAAAATCAAACATAACTAAGCAGAATAAAACCAAACTGAATAGAACCATGAAAACAATACAGGGTTTCAAAACAGAATAATAGATTAACAATGGCCATTGCCTTCCACCTATGGACATCTCCTCCCCTTTCACCTGCACAACCTCTATTTTGTATTTTAGATCCCACTAATTTCTTTAATTTTTTATACTAGGGAGACAGTACGATGATCACCCACGTGACTCTGAACCCTTTCACTCATGAGTGTGCTCTCAAGTTGTATCCATTTACCTACAAGAGTCTCAAGGTTATCTTTCTTTATAACTGAGTAGCTTTCCCTTATATAGAAATGCCATATCTTTCTTATCCATTCTGCAGCTGATGGGCAAGCTACCCCTACTTTTCTTCCTGGCTCTCTGTCACATAGAGCATTGTTTTCTCTCCTTTGATTTTTAATTTATGAATTACCTTTTGAGTTAAAAGTGTTGGATAAAGCATATTGATGGATCTTATTTCTTGATCCACTCTGCCCATGTTTCTTTTTGCTGTTGAATTAAGCCCATCTACAATAATGGTTTTGGCCAACATGCACTGGCTTGCCTCTGCCATGCTATTTTCCTGCTTTTGGCTATCTACTTTTCCTCTCCATTCTATTGTCTGCAATCTATGTCTATTCTGTTGTCCATGACTCCCCCTGCCACTGTTCCTGGAGTCATGGTCTTTTTTATCTCTCTCTAAAATGTCCGTTAGTATTCTTTGTAGGGTTGTTTCAGTGGTCATAAATTCCTTCAGTTGTTCTTTGTCATGGAAGTATCTTGTTTTTCCATTAGTTTTGAAAGCTACTTTTGCATGGTACATCAATCTAGGTTGAAAGTTGTTTTCTTTCAGGACTTGAAATATTGCACTCCAAGCTCTTCTTGACTTGATGGTTTGTGTTGAGAAGTCTGTTGTGATTCTGATGCGTTTTCCTTTATACCTGATCTGTTTCTTTTCTCTAACAGCTTTTAATATTCTGTTCTTTTGTTGAATTTCTGGAATCTTGATTATTATATATCTGGGTGTAGATTTGTTTTGGTTATGGCTGGATGGAGTTCTATATGCTTCACTTATCTGAGTATCATGTCCTTTTCCCATTTTTGGGAAGTATTCTGCTCTTGCTTCTGTAAATAGAATTTTAATGTCACTTGTGTTCACCCCTGCTTCTTCATTGATACCTATCACTCTTACATTATTTCACATTGCTTCATCTTGCAGTTGTTGAATTATTTCCTGGTTCCTCATTATTTTTTAGAGGTCTTTCCTTTCCTGATCACAAGCTGCACACCTGTCTTCAAGATATGAAAGTCTACCTTCAGTTTCTTTCAAGTAATTTTGCCAGATTTCAATGTAGTTTTTAATTTCTTGAATATCTCTTTGAATCTGTTTCATGCATTCAGAGTCTCTCTTATATTGTTCATTCATGGTTTCCCTTATTTTCCTATGTTCCTCTACTTTTTTATTTATATCTTCTTAAGATATGGTTAGCAATTCTTTTATTATGTTTTTCACTTCTTCTTTTACCTGAGATAGTGTTTCTGTTCTAATTTCTTTTATAGCCTGATGGATTTGTCTCTTTACTTCAGTTTCCATTACTGCAGAAACTTCAGGTTCGCGACTCCTGATCTCTTCCATGTTTTCATTTCCTGGACTTGCTCTGCTTGGGTTGTAGTCTAGGGACTGCCTTTTGCTTCTTCATCTTGACATTTTTCTGGATTCTTCCAAACAAGCAGGTAGTGGGGTCCTGGGCATTCCCCACAATGGCTACAATTTCTCTGGAGTGTGACTCTCTGGTTCTCCTGGCCAGTGCTGGCCATGTGTGTCCAGTGGTGGCCACTAGGTGCTCTGGTGCAGGCCCCACTTCTGTTTTTCCCAGCCCTTGCTGATTACATGGAACAGAAGTGTCCTGAGGACTGCTAGAGTGTTTGCAGGAGCAGGAAGTGCCTCTGCCTTCCTTCTGAGCTGGTTACCAGTGAGCAGTGTCTCTCAATGTTGGACACTTATAGTTCTTAAATATACTGTTTGCAGGTTTTCATAAATGAATATAAAGCACTTTAAATGATTTTAACCTAAATCATGAAAATAAACATAATACATTAAAATGATAATAAAATATATTTAAGAATTTTTTTACTATTTGTGAAAGAATTCTTTTTAATTTTAAAATAAATAAATAATAAAAACAATGATACACATTTTCAAAACACAATAATAGAAGATTGACAATGGTTAATATATTGCGTATTGTTATCTTCAAAGCAGTTGATCAGATTACAAGATAAGGTCATGAAAAAATGATCAAACAATGAAAGCACAAACTGTTCTTTTTGATGAAATAACAGAGATTAGTAGCACAATTAGTAGTACAATTTTATATGCTACTATATATATAGATATATATATATATGATAGATAATTTCTTTTCTCCTTTTCCCAGTTGTTTTTTCCTTTTGAGCAGTTTCTTCCAATTTCACTTTCAGAATATCAATTGTACATTTTGGATCTTATTTACTCTTTCAGTTTTTTATAGTAGGAGGACAATATGATGTTTATACATGCAAGTTTGATTTTTGAAAGACCAAAATAGAAAAGAACAGTAAAAAGAAAATAGGCACAAGCAGTTCTGTTTCTCTCAGTAGAAGGATTTTTCTTCTGAAATGTATGTATGCTCTTCACTGTCATCGCCCTCATGTCATTCAGGTTTTCAGTTGGTCTTTTTAATATTATGCCTTCAATTTTGTATACAATAATTACTATTTAAAAACAGTTGCTGATATTATATTTTCATTGTTCCTTCTTAGCTCTCCCTGCAATATTGTCTCAAAGGACTTAAATGTAATAGAGGCATGAGTGGGAGGAGTGTTACTCTCTAGCATCCAGTGGATGATGAGCTCTTCCTGACTGCCTGCAGGAAACCAGGATAAACTACCCACCACAGAGGCCAGTAGGCCTACAGTCACCTCCGTCTGTGAGATACACAAATGGTTCTGTTCTCTTTGCGATTACAAACCTTTCCTCATAGACAGGTCTCTTGATATTTCTTAAAAATAGACTGCTCTGGAGACCCTATCGTGCTTGTGTCTTATCAGTCTTAATGGCATAGAACTTCCTTCAAAGGACCTCTCTTTCCCTTTGTTATTGTACGTGCTACCCCATGTCATGTCAATGCACTAATAATATCTCCTCAATCTGAGAGTAAATTTATAGATTTCAATATACTATGTTTATTAATGCGTATTATTCCATCTCATATGTTTTCATTTCTGTATGTGAATACTCATATATTATTTCAACAATTGTAGCCATCATTGGAAGGGATACAAGCAAGCGGTAGGGTTCATACAAAAATGAGCTCATATTACCTATGAATATCAGTTTAAACAGAAATTATACCAAGTATAAAACTGCTCCTTTTTCTTTGGATTTCCAGTCCCAAATCAAATTACTCTTTATCCCAATTACCTTTGTTAAATTTAGTCATCAATAGGTAATGAATTCTTGAGTCTTAGAGGCAAATATCTGCCTAGCAATTTAGAAAGTTGAAGAAGAAAAATCATGATAATTGAAGATAAAAGAAATTTCCTTTGCTTTTCCCCCAACAACATAAAATGCCTATTTCCAATTCCTATGAATTGAAAGAGAAGAAAGAGGGAGACAGAAAGACAGACAGACAGGAAGATAGACAGGCACAATTGGAGAAAATATTGCTTATTTTAAAGTAAAGCAATGTATTTTCACTGAGTTTTTCATCATCTTTCACACTGAATTTTGTTTTTTTAATTTTCTTTTCAAAATAAACTTATAACATGTCCACTGTACAGAGATCAGTAATAATTTAACAACTTTCTCTTTATAGCAATGCTTTCAAGTTCAAATTATATAATGGAAAATTTCTCATTATCATCTAAGTTTAAAGCATTTGAAACAAAGATCAATAAACTGTCAAATATGTGTATTTCCTGTATTATTAAATAGTATTTTGATAGTAGTGCTTCTTTATATATAAAAGCATGGGCTATAAGAAGTTGAAGTGTTTCTTTTCTAAAGGGAATGCAAAATATTACACAATTCTATGCTAGAAATTGTTGTTTACTGGCTGAATTCGATAGATTAAAAGAGGCTATCAGAATTTATTACACAATGGCTATGTCAGTTAGAGTTTGGTCAGAACAAAAGAAATAAATTTAGCAATCCTTTTAGAGGGAAAGAACTTTGTTTTAGATATTGGAATCTTACAAGACCATTTGATGGACAAGAGGAATGGAGGACAGGAAAGTCAAAGTTTGTGTACAAGAAATCAGTAAGCAGGAATCATAAAACAATAAAACAAAAGATGATAATTGCAACTTTTATAACACACCAGCTGGTATTCCAAATAAAAAAAAAAGATGCTAGTAAAATTTAAAATAAGCCACCTGGCAAATCCAGAATATCTGCTTCCCAGAATGACTAGAACAAACACGACTGCATGCTGTCTTCTAAGGCTGGAGAAAAAAAGCACTGCTGGCTACCTTGGAGCCTGCCTTCTATTCTAGATCTAAGGCATAAGGTAACCAAGGGAGCAGCTGGGAAAAAAAAAAAAGCCCAACCTTGTAGCTCATTTTCTGAACCAGATGAACCTTCTGAGTAATTTAACATTGGTTCAGGACCAGGATGCCCAGGTCAAATAGAATGGGAGAAAGTAACTAGGCAACTTAAACGTTGTATACAATATATACCTACATATATGCCTAGGCTGTTCTTCCACCCTTGATGAACAGCATTCCTAATTACCATGCCAATGCAGATTTTGTCCTTTTTTTGACTTTGGATGCCAAAATAATACCACTAATGGTCATGAATTATGAAAGACTCCACCACCTGACAAAGGAGTTAAGTTGCTCACACCTCAGACCAAACCCTCAACACCATCTCAAACATTAAGACCTAAAATTCTCAATGATTGGACAGCGTGGTGCAGTAAGCCCTTCTCACTGACTTGTTCTCATCCTGTGAAGTATACCTCATCTTTTTGCTTTAATAAATAGTGCTGGAGAAACTAGCTTTCTACATGTCAAAGACTAAAACTAGACCCATGTCTATCACCATGCACTGAAGTTGAAATGGATCAAAAATCTAAATAAATATTAAAACAGAAAAAATAAATCTACTGGAAGAGAAAGTAGGTAGAAATTTTTAAGACATAGTTGTAGACAGAGTCTTCATGAACAAAACCCAGACTGCATGGGAAGTACTTTAAAGAATTAACAACTGGGATCTCATCTTATTAAAAAGCTTTTTTCACATCAAAAGAAATGGACAGAGTGAAATGACAACTCACAGAGTAGGAAAAAATTTAGCCAATTGTATCTTAGACAAAGGACTTATATCTGGAACATATAAAGAAGTGAAAATCTCAGACCTCCCCCAAATTCAAAGACTCAATTTAAAAATGGGCATCTGAAATGACTACACACTTCTCAGATGAAGAAATACAAATGGCAAATAAATATATGAAAAAATGTTCATCATCAATCATTGGTCATTCAAGAGATGCAAATTAAAACAACACTGAGATTCCATCTCACTCTGGAAAAAATGGCTATCACCAAGAAATTAACCAATAAAAAATGCTGGGGGGTGCTATGGGGAAAAAGAAACCCTTTTCCACTCATAGTGGGAGTCAGACTGGTGCAAACACTGTGGGTATCAGTGTGGAGATTCCTCTAAAAGATAGAAATAGAGGTCCCATTCTACCCAGCTTTTCCCCTTCTGGGTATCTTTCCAGAAGAATTCAAAACATCATACCACAGCTATATATGTGCACCCATGTTTATAGCAGTTTGATTTGTAATTGCTAAATCTTGGAAACAACTAAAATGCCCATCAACCAAAGAATGGATGAAAAAGAAGTGGTATTTTTATATAATGGAATACTACCCAGTCATAAAGAAGGATAAGCTTGAGACATTTATAGGTAAATGAATGCAACTTGAGACCATACTCATAAGTGAAATAAATCAGACTCACATGTGTAAAAGTAGTATTTCCTCCCTGTTGTGAGAAATAGAAATACAGTCCAGAATGTACACTAGATGTTGTGAAGTGGGAAGTAATTATTTAAAAGGGAAAAGGAACTGTGTGAGAGGAAGGGGGGAGGAAGGAAGGAAAAGGGGAAAAAAATGCAAGGTAGCTATATTATTACTGTCTCTTAGTTCACTGAAAAGGAAGGTTTGTGTTAATACTGATTGGCGAAATTTTTATGCCTGTATCTGTTACTCTGAGTAACTATTCTGAAAATGACAATATGCTATCTATTAACTATTCTTATTCTCCTACTAATTTGTTATGAAATTCTGTTTTACTTTGTTCAATAAAATAAAATTAAAACAAAATAAAATAATCATTGACCTTCCTGTTACTCTTCATGTCTCACTCAATTCTTTGTTTAGAAAATCAAGAACCTTGACAGAACTTTGACCCAGTAACACTTCTAATTCTCTAGACATGCCCACCATTAATAAAATCAAATCGTAGAACATGAAAAATAAAGTCTCCTGGCTTCCAACTTCTGCTGTCTAGGTCAGAGGTAAAATGAGGCTGAGAGGTTAGGAAAGAAGCTAGTATTCTTATGTTCCAGGGCATTTTGTATGTGCACATACCTCTATATTGCTGGGTTTTTTTCTAGCATATGCCTCCAATGACTCACCTCCAAATAGGTGTTAACTCCTAACAGGCTATTCAACTTCAAACTCATTGATAGATTAACCCAATCATGAAGTTTCAGTCCTCTGCCTCCAATAATACTGCAAAAGCCTCACCTCTGAATAAATGAAATTTTTGGTGGATATTTTAGATCAACAGCATAGCAAGTCATAACAAATTTAAAAAATATGCATAGCTACTATCATCTAATTTCTAATTTAGAAATTGTCATAAAGCAACTTACACTGTGACATTTTTCACTTCATCATGCTTTCAATTAATAGATGGAGAAATTATGATTTTTATCTTTAGTGCGTCTGTGTTGTACTTGTTGGTATTTTCTTAATAGAACTACAGGAATAGGTTCATATTCTGTGTAAAACTAAACATATTTATGCAATTTGTATTTTCACTATATACATTAATTTATCTAGTGATTGTCTTTTCATTTCAGATGATTCTTATTATTTCAAAAACAATTGTTTTTAAATTATTCTCAGAATCAAATTTATGAATCTGTGTATGTGCATTTTATTCTACTCTGTTTTGTTTCTTCATATTTACCACTGGAAATTTTGAAGCAATGTATTTTTGTAATACTTGTTGTGTTGTTTTTAATTATCATTATTATGTGTCAATTCTTGTCATGTGTCATGTATACACATAACGAATTTATTTTTTCATATTTCTAGATCTTATGTATACATTCCTTATTCAATTGTAATCATATTTGAAAGTTAGTTGTATTTTAGCTGAAATTGTCAGTTATTTTGATCAACTTTAACACCAGGTTTATACCTGCACTTATTAAAAACCTTTTCTTCTAATATACTACTCTTCTTTACTTATGTTAAATGCTATTTGCTTTACTTAAATGTTTGAGAATATGTTAAAAATTAATGAATTATAGTTTTTTAGTCCACAGATATATTGGGATGAATTTTTTTGACATTTTGTATGAACTCTAGTTCATTAGATAAACAAATCCATGAGTCATGCTGATCTACTTTCTTTAAAGTTTTATTATAATGTTTCAGTTGTTCTGTTTCAGAGTAACATCTATTTGTGGAAGAACCTACATCTAAGAAACATTTTAGTTTATCAATGACATGAGATTTACACCTAGATATGTAAATGTTTCTCATTTATCTTTACTTATGTGATCTTTGGAGTATTTGTAATTTTAGATTACATATTAACATTCCATGGAATGGTGAATCTTTGGTTTTTAGAATCTTCCCTTTAATCAATTTAAGTGGAATTTTATTGTAGCAATGACTTTCTACCAGTATGTTTTGTTCTCTTCTGAGTATTTGAGTTTTAAAACTAGGAATATCAGTTTTTGTATATGAAATTCTGCTGTTGATACTCTTTTTTTCTTCTTTATTCTCTATCCATCTTTGTATCATTTCTGTGAGCTCCACTTGATATTCTAAAATTTGTTTTCTGAAACTTAATTTTCTCAATATATTGTTTGTAATCTGAACTCCTTTTCCATCTATGTCATACTGACATCATTTTTATCATAATCTCCATCATGAACTTTGAAATTCTCTTGTATTTTTCTATATTTTCTTCTTCAATATAAATGGATGATACCCTACTTCTAAACTGAAAACATGTTCACAGGATAATTCAGGAGCTATCAGTGAGGTTATTGTATCTTCAATTGGAAGTTAGAGACTTTACACAAATTTCCCTCAGTTCTATATAAGCTCTATTTGTGTGCTGTCTTGGATTTATAGTGCAGTTTAAGTTTTTAATACAAATTAGCCATTTTGGCTTTTTTATCATGCTTTTCTACTAAAATTTAAAGATATGAAACATATGTTGACTGTATTGATATATTTATGTAGTAATAAGCTAGTAAAAACAATATATGCCCCATTATATATTACATACATAAAATATTTTCAAAATATGGAAAATATATAAAAATTTTATATATATGTATTTATTTTCTTCATGTACTTTAAGACTTTGCACAAGTTGTAGAAAGCTTGATAGATTAAAATAAGTTCTTATAGATGGATTATGAGAGATAAGCTGAATTTTTTTCATTGTTAAATGTATAAGCAAATACTGATGGTTTTGTTCTTCAGTCTAGCCACTAAAAAATTGCAGAGTGTGAAGATGGTGGGTGGTGAAATAGAGGATGAAATAAATAACCTTTGCAGATTTTTACTAAGTCTTTTCTAAAACAGAAACAAGAGGGAGTTTAATATTTATAAGGTACAGGTGTAAAAAATACATTTTCATGCTGCCAATGTGTTGTTACAGATTTGAGTGATTTCACTAATTTTTTAAACTATATTATCTGCTTGTAATATTGGGAAAAATATTCCTCTGGTCTTTAAAAGGCATTGTTATATGTAACTTTCTCCATGAGAACTGCTTCTCCTGAAACTTACCCAGGTATGTGTTCACAAATGGATACTATAATTCTTGTTTATTAATCTCTCAAAACAAGTCAGGAATCTCATACAGTAAATGAAAATATATTGTAAAATTACATGAAAAAATGAGTCAAAAATAACTTTTACAGCTGGGAGTGGTGGCTCACGCCTGTAATCCCAGCACTCGGGAGGCTGAGACAGGAGGATCGTTGTGAGTTTGAGACCAGCCTGAGCTACAAAGGGAGCTCAAGGCCAGCCTGAATGGCATAGTGAAACCCTGTCTCAAAAAGCAAGGGCTGGGGATCTAGCTCAGTGGCCTAAGCGCCTGCCTGGCAAGCGTAAGGTCATGAGTTCAATCTCTGGTGCTGCAAAAAAACAACTTTTACAAATCAATATTCTGAAGATTTTTATTTGACATTTTAAGTAAAGATTTTCAAGAATTTCATTTTAATAGAAGCACTTTTATACTTTAAAAAATATTTCTTATTTAAGATACATTCCAATGGGTTGTATCAAGACTGGGTAGGACTCTCCAGCAATTGACCTTCCACAAAATACCCACTTGGAGAGCATCATGCATGAACATGTCTCCATAAAAATTTAGGAGACCAGATGGAAGACCAAAATAACTACTTGCAGCATGATATTACAAATAGATTCATTGTAAAGGATAGAAAAGATTGTTTTATTTTACCTGTGTCGCTGCTGTCCCAGACCAGACAGCACAATGCCTGAAGAGATGGACCTCAGCACAAGTCATTACCTGGAACTCTAAAACTACACCCATCACACTGTCCAGAGAAGTCCCACACATCCCCATTTTTTTGTGTATCTGTCTGTACACTGACTGACTGCTAGATCAACTCTGGGTCCAGGTTAAACATACAAGAGCAGTTTTCACATTCATGTGGTAGTCTGTGTCTTCACACTGTATTATTAATGGGAGAACTTCAGCATCCCTTAGCTGCAGATCATCAGTGTGTTGCAGCCCTCTGTGTGTTGTCTTAGGCTTCTGGCACATCCCGGTGCTGTTCAGACTACAACTTCACTCAGCTTCTGTCAGTGCTATCAATACCATGTTGCCCTCAGTGGGACTTGAGTTTCTGTTTCAAATTAGTGCCACGATGACTGCATCTTCTCCAGGTTTCTAGTCTACCATACCTGCTTGGCAGCTTTTCCAGACAAAGCCATTCTATGAAGACTGATGTAAGTACCTTTATCTAAAATTACACAACAGTACATAACCCCAAAACTAAACAATAATCAGGAAAACTTGACATTGCAAAGTGGACTAAATAAGATCCTAACACTGGAAAAAAAGATGTGCAAACTTCTTAATAAAGAATTCAAACTAATTGTTTTAATAAAGCATGCAAATTTAAAAAAAATAGAGAAACTTTCAAAAATGAGAAAAACAGTGAGCGATCACAATGAAATATTTTAATAGAGATTCAAATGATTTTTTAATTCAAACAAAAATCTTAGAGGTCAAAACTACAATGAACAAATAAAAAACAAAGCATAGAGCAGAATTGTTTTTCAAGAAAAAAATGCGAAATTCAAGATAACTTCCTTGAAAATATAAGGAGAAAAGGGCAAAATGGAATGAAGAAAGTTTATAAGATTTACAGGAAACCTTTAAGAGAACAAATCTTCAAGTCAAATAGGTTCAGGAAGAGAAGGAAAAGACTAAAGAAAAGCTTACTTAAGTTTCTAAAATTATAGAAAAATGTAGTATGGAGAAGTCAAAATTTCCATTTAAAGTCAATTCAAATAAGACAAACTTAAAACATAATCAAATTGTCAAAAATTGAACAAAGATGGAATTCTTCAAACCACAGTGAAAAAAGCAAATAAAATCTATGAGAGTGTAAATGCACATTGTAGCAGGTTTCATAGTACAGTCCTTGTAGATGTGGAAAGAGTAAGATGATATATTCAGTGTATTGAAGAAATAAAAACTGTACTAAACAAGAATACTATGCCCTATAAAGCTATTTTTCAGAAAGGAGAGAGAATGATTTTCCCAGAAAACTAAAGATGGAGGAATTCATTACCACCCAGATCTACTTTAAGAAAAAGGATAAAGATAACCATCAAGCTAAAATAAGAGGATGCTAATAAATAACATGAAAATATCTGAAAGCATGATACCACTAGTAAGTACATAAGTATACAACCTAGTTCAAAATAGTCTAATAATGTAAAAGTGGTATGGAAATATTTACCATTTTGATGCAAAGGATAAACACAAATATATTAAATAATATATTTAATAATGATAGTTACAGTAATTTTAAGGGCTATATAATATAGAAATAATAAATTATGTTATCAAAAATTTAAAACAGGATTAATAGAGTGAGGTGAACTGTAAAAATGAGGTTTTTGTTGTGTTGTCTTGATATTAAAGTTGTTAGAAGTTTAAAATAATCCTAAAATTATAAAGTACTCCTTATAACATGATACCTGCAAAAGAAATGTCTATTATATATATAAAGAATTATAAAAGCAAAAAGTCAAAACACATCACTCAAGAAAATAGCAGCTATAAAGAAATAAAAAAGGGTGAAATTAACAAATGATCTTATAATGTACAATAAAATGTATGGGATACAGAAAAATGTTCTAATGTAACTTTGTAATGAAATAATTGCCTGTACTAAAAAAATCTAAAATAAAATACTTGCACTTTAAGGAACTAAAAATAAAATTAAAAAAATAAACCAAGAGGTAAGAGAAATTTAGAAATAGATCTACTGCCAGGTGTGGTGGTGCAGTCCTGTAATCCCAGCACTCAGGAGGCTGAGGCAGGAGGATTGTTGTGTGTTTGAGACCATCCTGGCCTACAAAGTGAGCTCAAGGGCAGCCTGAATGGCATAGTGAGACTCTGTCTCAAAAAGAGAAGGGCCAGGGATTTAGCTCGATGGTGTATAGGCCTGCCTGCAAGCGCAAGGTCATGAGTTCTATCCCTGATACCAAAAAAAAAGAAAAGAAAAAGAAATAGATCTACCTTATGATGTAGTTATCCTACTTCTCAGGAAATATTCATAGAAAGTGATATCAGCATATCAAGAAGTTACATGCTTAGTTGCAAATCAAACTGGAAGTCTATCTGAAGATGAATGGATAAAGAAAATATGTGACATTCAGCCATAAAAAGTAGATAATTTCAACACTATTTAAACCATCCAAACCTAAACAAAAAAGGATATTTTTAACTCATAAGTTAAAAACATATTGATCTAGCAATGCATGTAGACACTTAATGATTGTTTTTACTCTGACAGTACCATGAACCAATGGGTGTGCAGGTCAAATTAATTTAATCAGTCTTGTTTATACAAATTTGTTTTTACAATATAAGTAGGTTTTGGGAATGTTCCAATTACAAGTGAGAAACTTATTTTAATTTCACTATTGTTTCACTGTTTGTTTTGATGCTTAAAAATTGAGGAATGTTTTACCTCACATGATAGTCATTTAAGGTTGAAATATTTTTTATTGTTCTCTTAGATGCATACTAGTCTCTGTTAATCCACTCAATACTTTAATATCCCTACAATCAATCCAAATTATTTCACTAAAATTCTTTCTCATTGACTACATATACAAATTTTGAATTTAGATCAAATTTTTAAAAATAATTTTTGTTAAATCATTCTAACCAGGAAAATTCTCACTCCCCATTTTTCAGAACACTACCATGCCTTTGATCATGAAATGCAAGCCGGGCGTGGTGGCTCACACCTGTAATCCCAGCACTCGGGAGGCTGAGACAGGAGGATCATTATGAGTTCGAGAC
>RJWT010004667.1:0-32720 GCA_004365215.1 Cuniculus paca
CATGCCCATGGTGATTGAGTTCCCACATAATCACAGTGGCTATTTCATTGTACACAGCCCTCCCACAGCCTCTTAGCATTTTAGGATGAAGATGGACTCTTCCACGAACCTGAGCAGCTCCTCTGCCAGACTTCAATGGTGCCTTTTTCACTCCACTACCTATTTCTCTTCAATTGTGATTTCACAGTGGAGTGCTCAGGGGGCTGCTTAATCAGGCTCTCTTCCCTGTAAAGTCTCGTGTGTTTTGCTGTGCCCCAACAGCTAGGACAGCAGAATGACCACGAGATACCTAGTAAGAGAATGGAGTCACTGAGGTCTTCCCTTGTTGGGTGAGGAGGGACATCTGAGCTGAGCCCTGGATGGTGGCAGGTTTGTTCAGTGCTGTTTGCCCAGAGACTTCCAGGCCCAGGTAGATGTGAACTTGGTGCTTGGAGCCCAGAGGAGGCTGGGCGCTGCTGCCTGGGTTGTGGTGCCCATGGCTGGGGAAGAAGGTGGGTGTGGAGGTGTGCAAAGCCACAGCCAAGGTTGTGATGCTGGTTGTTGAGCAAAAGTTTAGCACAGATCACATGACCTTGTTGGGTTTGGAAAAGTTGGGCTTGGATTCTCTGAAGAAAGGAGAGAAAGGATGAGGGGCAAGTAGGGGGCTCCAGCAGGACAGGTTCCGGATGAGAGAGTTTGTGAGGTCCCAGTGTGAGGCTCTTGCTGGAGAATGTTCTGGGGTGCAGGATCCTTAGTGGGGACTTGAATCAACAGGTTTCAGATAGGATGTCTGCCTCTTTGCAGTTTCTCTGCACAGGACCGCAATAAGTTTTCTTTCTTTTCAAAATGCCAGTCTAATTCATGTACCATATAATTTCCCTACAGAAGATTCCTAATTCAGTGCATTTTAGTAAATTCCCAAGTGATGGGCCCATCACCCCTATCAATTTAGAGAGCTCTCAGCACCCTCAGAGGGAAACGCACTGTACAACAATCAGTCTGTCTCTTCCCCCAACTGGAGGTAACCCAGAGCCTTCTTGACCATGGCTTTTCCTGCTCTGGGAGTTCAGGGTAAGTGGAGTCACAGGAGCTCTGCTTCTCGTGTTGTCAACTCATGTCTGTGCCTGAGACCAGCGTTCATCCCTGACTTCTTACATGTTGTCACGAAAGAGTCTCCCATCACATCTCTAGCTGGGTCAATGCAGAGATGCTGACGCGTGCGTCAAAAAGTGTGTCTGTCCTGCAGGCTGTGCTTCTGCACTCAAAATTTCCTGTGCCAGAATGGAGACTCTTGTCTATCTGCTCCTCTATTGGCCAAAAGGAAATTCAGTTTAAGCTAAAACTTAATTAGAAATTACTCATATGTGACCTTGATTGAGCCAGTTTTCTGCCCTGGAAAAAAAAAAGGCCATCAAATAGGATGATTGTGTTGATGACGGTGTTCATTTAGACACTTGGGGGTGGGTGGACGGGGGCCCAGGACTCACCTCGTGGACCAGAGAGGCCCCCAGGGGGCTGAGGAATGCCTCAGATCTTCAAAAGCAGTTCTGGTTTTGTTTTTCATTTCAATTAAAAATACAGAAAATTGTCAAAAGACAGTATCATAAACATCAGTCTATCTGTTACACAGAATTAACATTTGTGAGCTTTTGTCACTCTTCAGTGAAGGAGTAGAACATTACTGATAAAGTCAAAGCTGTCTTTATTCTCATTCATCGAGAATTTCTCTTATCTTTCTTATTTTTTATTAGTACATGTTTGCAGTACATGATTATCTTGGGAGGTTTCTGCATGTGTATAACATATCTTTATTCTTTTTTTGTCCTTTTTCCCTCCCACCCCTGCCTGTTTCCCCCCAACTCTTATTTGTCTTCCTATTTGCAAAAGCTCTATTTTCTTTTTTTTTTTTATTACCTTTTTTTGGTCTTCCCCCCACCACCTCCATCTCTTATTCTCTTCCTATTTGACAAAGATCTCTCTATTTCCTATTATCTGTCTTTTATTTTGCTCTTTATATCTGGGTTACTCATATAAGAGAAGCTATGTGATATTTAAACTTATATGTCAGATTTATTTCACTCAATATTATGTCTTGAGGTACTTCTTTTTGCATGTGTCAGTTACTATATGACCTTGTATTGTTGGATTTAAAAGATACCAAAATGGGCATGCCATTTATAATTTGGCCTTTTTCACTTGGCATCTTATTTTTGAGATATGGCTTTATTGATATTACCTACTGATCTTTTGCTCGCCCATCATCCACCTACCATTAATACAGCTCTCATTCACCTTTATACTCATTCACCCATCCATCCATCTATCTACCTATCCACTCACCCATTCATTCACTCATCCATCTATCCATCTCTCCATCTACCATCCATCCTCCATATATCTACCCATCCATCAAACCAACCATCTCTCCATCTCTCCATCTACTCATGGAAACTATCCATCTCTCTATGTACTCATCCACCCACTCATCTGCTCATCCATTCAAATAGCCATCTACACATCCATCCCTCTGTGCATTCTCTATTTTGCCTTACAGAAATATATGGTTAGGATCATTGGCCTTTACTTTGAGGGATTCATCTGTGTCCTTTGTCATATGCACTTGGTTCACCTTTGGGAGGGAAGAGAAGCATGAAATCTGTGTGTTCTTTGTGGTTTCATTAATTGGTTGCTAAAGCCAAGGAGAGCCCCCTTCTCACTCTCATTCACTCTTTTACTTCCATCCTCTCTGTAATACCTCAGTGATAACCCTGCTTCCGTGGAGAGGGTCACACTTTATGGCATGAGTTAGGAAATAGGTAAGTTATAAATTGTTTAAAACAGAAGGAAAGGCCTAGGGCCCTGTACTGGAAGGTACCAAGGCAAGGCAAGTTTTGATCCTGCTGGTTATTACTCCTCATATGGCAAAAGGGAGAGGGACTCTGTTTACATATATGTGTCATTTTGAAAAAAGCAAACAACAAGTTAACTAGTATCAGTTGATTTTGTGTGTTGTACAGATTCTGTGCCATACCTTCCTCTACTAGATGTTAGGTTGAAATTTTATAAGTGAGAGAGGGCCCAGCTAACAGGGGTCTCCAGAGCTTACACATCGCTGTCCATGCTGGTATGTTCTTCTGCAGAAGCTCACAGTTAATTCCCACATAAGTCTCTTTGAGAAAATACTGTCTGGGAAAACTGCTTTGGCCTGGTGTGACTACGCATTTTATAGAAAAACAATGTAAGGAGAATATTGTGGTTCATAGTCCATTCTGGTGGAGAGCAGGTCACCCCTCCTCTGCTGATATGCAAGCTGGTGAGAATCACCCAGAAGGTGGCCATTTCAGGCCAGGAAGCATCAATCTTTAATTTTCTATGTTAAATCCAAGAGCAAAGCTTTTCTCAGCACCTTTACTCTATGATTGGATTTTCATGGTCCTCCAGCCTGTCTCTAATTCCACTTCCTTCCAGCATTGACCTTTCCCCCCACATCTCTCCTGGGTGGACACAGCCCTCGCCTTGCCCCACTCCTGAGCAGGTAGTGCCCTCTGAGTGCAGCAGTCTCCCTGCTCCTCCCCTCCCCATCAGCTGCTTTGCCGTACTTCTTTCTGTGTCCTTCCTCCTGTCTGGTGGCTCTGGCTGTTTGTTGGTGGGGACAAGGTGAAGGGTATTCACTTGGCATCTAGGGTCTGCTTAGCTCTGGCATTGCTTCCTGCAGTTGTATGGCTCTGAGAACCTAGGCAGTCTGGGCAGGGGATGTTAATCCTCACTTCTAGAACACATGGTGAGATGATGTATTTAACATTGTTACTGAGTTGGCCATGAGTATGCAGTAAGTGTTTTGTATTTGTAGTCGGGACCATTTAATTACCTTCACCTTAATGCCTTGTCATTCCACTCACTTGGTTGCTTCTAAACTCACTTCTCTGGCCAGTGTCTAACCTTCTGCTTTGTGAAGGCCCCACCTGAGATTGTAGCTGTCTAAAGAGGAAATTAATTCATCTCCAAGGAGTGCACGAACAGCCCTCGGATCTCACCTGATGATAGCAGAGACAGCTGCACGGCCCTTTCACAAGAGTCAGGAGATACAGCCCGCCTGCCATATCTCCCTGGCATCAAATGGCCACTATTAAGCTTTTATTGTTTGAAATGTTCTTCTAATTGGAGAAGTGAACCCACAGCCATGTTATTCGTTATTAGCGTCTAGACACACAGAAGCTTGAGTTGGCGCTTGGGCTTCAGCCTCCTCTCATCAGGCTGCCTTCTGGGTCAAGGTTACTCCCTGTTTGCTCTTTTACTTAAAGCCCTTGTTTTAAGCTTTAGCTGTTGCCAGGGCCAGCATTTGGTGTTTGCTCCCACAAGCACCAGTCTGATGGGGCTTCGTCCACAGCTGCAAGTATCACTTCATTTGCACAGTTGCATTTGGAAACAACACAACTATAGCTTGTTTGATCTTTGTGTTGGCTACTTTTCAGAGGTGTACAGATACCCAGAGTCCAGATGCACAGCTACGAAAGGTCAGAATCTGCCTAAATGTGTCTTGCTGTGGTCTCTGCCATGCTTGTGTTCATTGTGGGTCCTCGAAAAATGCACCAGGAAGAAATCGGTGATGCCATAAACCACACAGTTTTGAAGTGGAAAATGCACTGCTTTGTAACGAACGGCATGCTCAGGAACATGTCTTTGTTTCAGAAGGTCCCTCTGCTTGCTGAGTGTTGCTTACAAGCCTGTGCAGAGCCGGGGGCTTCGTGTGCACTGGGCTCCCCATCTCAAGCTCTGGATCCCAAATAGTGTCATGTCAGGATTTCCCTCAGGGCTGCTACCCCAAATGCCGTGGTGCATCTCCCCTTCATCCCTGTAGTTTCTGCTGGGTTCCTTGGGTGGAAGTCAAGAGTGGGTGGATTTAGATCTACTTGAGGACATGAAGTTACACAAGCAGCAGTGGCGGGGTCCCTGACAGTACACACGTAATTGTAGCCTTGTGTCATTGATCATCCTCCACAGATTCCCCCATCGTAATAAGGTATATTTTATGCAGTATAACATCTGCTGTTCTTTCAGCTCTGTCTAGACACTCCGTCATTGTCACTGCTGTCTCACGAAATAACCACTGTCCTCGTCCCTGTGGCACAGACCCCAAACAGACTTGGAAAGCAGTTCAGTCTCTGACATGAAATTTCCTGCCATCTTGCTCCAAATCAAATCGCCTGGTTCAAGAAACTGCCACTATCCTGGTAGGCCTGGCACTCTTTGGTATTAGTGACTAGATGGCCCCAAGTGGCAAGTTTTGTGACCCACTGTCATTTGTGTGAACTAGCTATCAAGAGCGATGTGTCCCATCATGGCTACGTGACCTTTGGTGGGCTGCAGAGACTTGCCCATGCTCAGATGGTGTTTTGGGGTAAGGATACCCCTCCTTTAAATTCTTACACTGAACTCCTAACTCGAGAACCTCAGCATGTGACTGCTTTCAGAGATAGGATTTTCCAAGAGGTAATTCAAGTAAAATGAGATCATTAAGTCAACTCTGATCCAGTCTGATTGGGGTTCTGAAGAAATCAGGATACACACAGGGAGGACAATCTAAGGACACAGGGAGGAGACACCATCTGCTGTCTTAGTAATTTCCTTGTCTCTGGGACAAAATACCTGATACCCATGATGTAAAGGAGAAGTTTATTTTGGCTCATGGTTTTTAAAGGATTCAGTCTATAGTTGGCTGGCTCCAGGGCAAGAAGGGCATGATAGAAGGGTCTGGTGGGAGAAAAATGGCTCACATCATGGTAGCTAAGAAAGCAGAGAGAAAAGGAAGGAGCTAGGGAGGGAGATATATCCTTCCAGGTCACGCCTTGCAGTGACCACCTCCATCCAGATCTTGCCTTCTGACAGCAAGTGAGCTATAGAGAATTCCCAAAATCCAGTCTCCATCCAAAAGCCCAGCCTCTGAAGACATTCTAGATCTAAACCATAACATCTGCAAACAGGACAGAGGCCCAGGAGGGACCAGCCCTGCCAGTGCCTTAATCTTGGACTTTCAGCCCCCGGAATGTGAGATGGTGACTGTCCGCTGTTTAGGCCACCTGCCTGTGTTGCTTTGTTATGACAGCCCGAGCAAATTAATGTAAACTAAGAGGTCTGTGGGATTCCCAGGCCATTGCTTTTGGGCAGGATTTCTCAAAGATTAGTGTCCTATCACTCCTTAGCCTTGCAAAGCAAAGCCACACTTTGTCCTGTAGCCCAAGGGTAGTGCTTCGTCGTGGCGATCTGGCAGAGTCCTGCACTCAGCCTATGTGGCAGACCCAGGCACGCGGCTACCTCTTTTGTCCCCAGTGCCAGCAGTCTTCCCCACTGTCTGGGTATTTCCAGTTTCTAGCTCACATCTTGCAGCAGACTTACAAATGCGTTTTAACCAAATACGAGAGTGAGTTTCTCTTGCTCTCTCCATTTTCAGTTTGAGGTCAGCCATGTTTTTTACTGATGCAGGGGCTGGTGTTTCACTCTGTTTAGCAACACGGCCAGCCCTAGCTTGGTTTCTTACAGTTGTGCACACTGATAGTGATGTCTCCGCCTTTGGGAGCTTTGCTATAATTGAACAACATAACACATTCATGATACACTTGGTCTTCTGTAAATGGTAGCTGCCTTCATCCCCAGTGTTATAAAATCCAGACCTTTCTTTAACCCTGGGTCCAGGAGTACTCTGTTTTGGGAATGTTTTATCTAGTATGGTTCAACTGTAGCAGCATTTACCAGCTTTAGGAATGGTGCTAGAAAAAAGGGGTGCATCAGTTACCCTTGTCCCTGGGTGCCCCAGGCTGGAGTAGGGGGAACGCAAGCCAGCTGAATGTTGTGGTGATCAGACAGAGAGAGAGGGGAAAAGAGGATATGTCTTGGCAGAAGATACTTGTGACCCAGTAAGAAAGTGCAGTGATCTGTTGGGTAGAGGTGGGGACCCATGATCTGTTCTTGAGACCATACGTTAAACTAGACAGAGGAGGAAGCAGATGACAGGGTGGGCTGGGAGCATCTCTTGATCTCAGTAGCCAGTGCTGGTCTTGTGGTGGCTACTGGGAGTGAGGCCTGAAGACAGCAGGGACATCAGGAAGCCAGGGAGGGTGTAGGAAAGGTCCTGCCTTGGGATGAGATCATGTGTTGGACTTGGTGTCACCAGCAGATGATTGATTCTCTAACTACTCATGTGGCAGCTGGCATCCAGTTCCCCCATGACGATCTATTGTAACCCTGGAGGTTTAAGGATAGCATGAACCATTGTCTGGAGCTACCTAGTAGAGGCACACTTGGATGCTGGGCCTAGGAGCTTATTTCAAGGTTTATTTTGATCTTGTGAATTTTTGCTGGGGTGAAAGTCTTTGCTCTAACTGTTACTTGTACTTCTGAGAGTTTTCTTTTGTCCTTGTGCCTCAGGGTCCAGTGCTTCGCTGAGGGACACCATGTGGTAGGACTGTCTTCTGTGTCTTCAAGAGAGACGCCAACAGGGCAGACATCTGCATTACTGTGCCAGGTGTCTTGTCCCACCACAAGTGTGCCTCCTCCTTTGTTACTTCGTTTTTTTTTTTAAATGCCACTGGTGCTTTGGAGACTAGACTTGACTTCTTCAGGAAAAAGTAATCTCCCAGATTTTGTCCATTGTTATGAGTATCAAGCTATGTCCTCTGAGAGTGTAAATGTTCAACCTTAGGGCAAATTTACTGGTAAGAGAAAGTCTGAACAAGGGCAGTGTTTCTCCAACCTGAACATAAATATCTCCCTCCATTTTTTCAGTGACTGTCCCAATATTTTGCCTGCCCTGAGGCTGACCACGTGTGACAAGAGGAGACAATAACACATTGGTTAGTGATGTCTGAGGATCTAGGCAGATAGGACTTAGATTTGGATTGGACCTCTTCTACTTTCTAGGGCTCTGAGGCTCAGCCTCCTCATCTGGAAAATGGGAATAATAATATTTTAGCAACAATATGATTTGTGGTTAGGGTGAAGGTGAATAAGTTAGTACAATTTCTGGTTTGTTAGGGTTCAGTGTTAACCATGGCTCTGTCATGGTGGCACCATTGTCACTGTTGTCTTTATCATCTTTATCACTATCGTATCACCATCATCACCATCACCATGATTATAATCATGGCTGCCATTACCATCACTATGATCAAAACCGTCACTATCATCACCATCACGATCATGAGGATCACAGTCTTCTCCATCATCCTCATTATCATTGCTCACTAGAACCTGAGCCTCCCCATGGAGTGAGATCCCATGCTGGGCATCTTCATGTCCTCTGCCCACTCCTGATGGAGTTGATCAAGGACCCACATGGAGAAGACCAGCAAAGGCTTGAGGAGGACAGAGGGGGTTTCTTCAAGTGACCCCTTGACTGGCAGGGAACTGGTTGGCCTCTGATGTCTCTCCAAGCCTCCCAGCCAATCAATGACCCTTTCACGACATCTCTAACACATTGTAAAGAAACAGCCATCTCAGAGCTGCAGGAGACAGGAAGAGACACAGGAGTATTCCTTCAGAGAGTGTCTTATTGGTACCAGTATGACACAGAAACCTGCCAGTTCTGTTTTCATTCTACATTTTCCTCCCCACCTTTCCTTACGTGGGCCCCCCACCTAGAATTCCCAGCCCAACTCACACGATCCTTTGTGTCCCTGGACAGATGTCTGGAGCGCATGTACTGCCAAGCAGCAGCACCTGCTCCCTCCTCTAGTTGCCAGGCGAGTCTGTCTTAGCGTTAATGTTTGCCTTTGCCATACTCTCAGCTGTGGCTTCCACCACTATAAGTAGCAGTCTAGGATTGGTTTGATCATTATCATTTCTGTGGCTCCTGGCACTCATTCATTCATTCATTCATTCATTCATTCATTCATTCATTCATTCTAGAGCTGTGTCAGGACTGTTCTTGGAATTGGGCTTTGCCTGATCAGGGTGCTGGGTAAGTGGGCAGAGTCAGTGATGGGTAAGCGGTGGCACAGGGTGTTATGGCTTGTGTTTAGATGTCCCCCCAAAGCCTCATGCAGTCATAGGTGGGGCTTTTTCAAAGGTAGCTGAATCTAGAGTGTGTGATTGATTCATGGTATAATGCTAGGATAAAGGGTGCTAGGATGAAGGGTGGGTGATTCCTGAATCAGTCCACTGATTGGTTTGGTAGCACTCTAATCCCAGTATCCTAGATACAAAACAAGGGGCAGAAAGAGGTTTGTCTTTCCCTTTGTTGCTTTGCTACCTTCTGCCTGCCATGAACTATTCTCCTCTGTGAAGCTACCCTACCTTGGAACCAGTTCTCTATGGACTGAAACCTCTACAAACCATGAGCTAAATAAACCTTTTCCCCTTTAACTTTGAGTGTTAGGCATTTTGTCTCAGCAAGGAGAAAGGTAACTAATACACAAGTCTTGTCCAGAGTGACCCTGAACAGTCGTCTTCTGAACTTTCTCTGCTTCTAGTATGCACAGGTGCCAATGCCCATCACATCAGAAGAGAGGGGCCCCTCAGCTCATCTAGCTGAGGTCCTGTCTCAGATACGAGCTGCTGTGGCTTTCTACTGCTGTGATCAGGAGCAGGTGCTTTGCCTTTTGGTTAAGTTCCTGGGT
The DNA here is from genome assembly GCA_004365215.1 of Cuniculus paca. Lineage (NCBI taxonomy): Eukaryota > Metazoa > Chordata > Mammalia > Rodentia > Cuniculidae > Cuniculus > Cuniculus paca. Next base: position 9,591 of record RJWT010004667.1, read on the forward strand.
GCCATAATTAAGTGCTGGGTGGCTGGACCAGGAGACATCTGTAGTCTTATACTTCTGGGACTGGAAGTCCACGATCAAGGTTTATTCTCTGAATGTTAGGAAGGGAAGATATGTCCCAGGACTCTCTCCGGCTTCTGGAAGTTTCTGGCCATCGATTGAGTTTCCTGGCTTGTAATAGGAACCTCACCTGACTCTGCCTGCATTTTCCCTTGGTCACCTCCCTGTGCAATGCTGCTGTGTCCGCATTTCCACTTGCATGAAGATGTGGTCTTCGCATTAGGTCCACTCAGCTTAAGTCAGTCTCATTTTTAAGATCCTATTTGTAAAGATCCCATTTCCTAGTAGATTCCACTCTTGGGGTGAAAGGTTGTGAGAACACCATTTTCCCGGGTTCCAGGTCAACCCTCAGCACCAAGCCTTGCTGCAGCCCTGCAGGGTAAATCAAGGCCATGATTCTCACTGAGGAAGCAGAGGGGCTGCTGGGCTGGCAGGTTTGCCCAGGAGCACAAGGTCACTGTGCATGGCTGGGATGCACAATGCAGACCCAGGCCATTCTGACCGCTGAGCTTCTGCTCCCTCAGAAGTTTCTCTGTGGGGTGCGCTTGGTGCTTTTCCAAGCAGGCTGGTTCTTGTCTGTGAAGGGATGGTTCTTGGGCACACTTGATACCCCTAGCCCTGCCCACCGAGTGACTGTGGACACTAGTCTTGGTGTTACCATAGTGACACACAAGTCCCCTGGGATGTGGCTCAGCCCCACGCTTCTCCAGCACTTGCCAGCTGCCGGAAGGGGCCTCAGCTTTCTGTAGATGTTAGTATCCAAGGGAACCTGAGTCAAGGTGTCCTTGTCACTGGAACCTGAGGCCCAAAATGATTCCGGAACCAGAAGTGGGTGGGTTCCGGGTGACCCCACCTGGCTGTATCTGATATCACACCCTCATTATACTGGAATTTCCAAAGAGTTCTCACCCAATGAGGATGGGACAAGACTTGTGACAAGAGTCTCCTACTAGTAGGAGCAGCTGACCCTCCTGGCCTTCAGCTGGCGAGCTTGGAAGGTCACATGCAGTTCTGCCTGTGCCACTCGGGAGGGGCAGGTAGCTCATTCACTCCCAGGGTGTCACGTTCTCTGGGCAGCCAGACAGGCTGGATGCAGGAGCTGCTGCCCTGATTGACAGCAGATCACTTAACGCATCATGGGAGCCTGCGCCGATAGCTGTCTGTTGAGAAGGCCACAGGGCCTCTTCATCCTGTCCCCGAGATACCACCGAGCAATGCCCAGTGGAGAATGGCTCCAGCCTTGGGTTTGGTCAAACCTCATATTTTCCTAGTTGGCTTTACACAAAGCAAAATCCTTTGTCCCTCCTGCTGGCTGTGTAGTGAAGCATGGTTTAAATTCAACAAAACAGAGATTTTGGTTAGACAGGGACCTGACCTGCCTTGTGCTTTTCCTGGCTCACCGTGAGTTCCTGGAAGGTACCCCACTGTCATCAGTCAGTTCTCACTGAGCTGTTATGTTCTGAAGTGTGCCTGATCAGGTTAGAAGCCCAACCAACACTGTGTAGGTTTTCCAAAAATTAGCTCTCGCAGTAACTTCGCAGTTCTAACACATGATTTCGCATAATCACCTTCCTTCACTCTTTGCAAGGGTGGGTCTGTATTTTTAAGACTTTTCTGCTCAGAGTCAGACAGGTGGGATGCAGACCCTTGTGCTGCAGGTTCTCCCATCAGTGAGGTGGAAGACAAGGTGTCCACTGGTGTCCAAAGTGTCAGGGAGCAATCCATGGGGGAAATTAGGTCACATCGTACTATATAATTGGCCTCCATACCTGTGGCTTCCATGTATGGATTAAAATAACCTCAAATTGAAAATATTCAGAAAAAGAAATTCATCTGGGTTGAAAATATATAGGCTTTTTTTTTTCATATCATCCCCCAAGCAATACCACGTAACAAGATTTTACAGAGCATGTACACATTATAAGTAATCTAGAGATGATTTAAACTATATGGGAGGAATGTGTAGCTTATATGCAAAATTTGCTGCTCCATTTTATACAGGAGATGAGAATATCCTCAGAATTTGGTATCTGAGGGTGTCCTGGTACCAAGGGAAGATTGTACGTGAGTTGTGATTCTCAACGTGTTTTTAGGACCAGCAGCGATAGCTTGGAAGTTGTACACAGCGCAGGTCCTGGGGGTGCCCACAGCTGCTGAGTCGGACACTGTTGAGTAGGCGGCAGAGCAGAAAATATCTGCAGGTTGCAGGTGGCAGTGGCGCAGAGTCCAGGGTGAGAGTTGGGAGCAGAGACCAACACCAACACTTCAATCTTGACTTTCCGCTTATATTTACCAAATGTCTTTGTCCAAGCAACAAGCTGACTTCATTTTGCAGCTGTCAAAGCCTGGCGGGTCCCAAAGTCTGCTCAGAATACCTAGTGGGAAGGTGTGGGGGTAGCTTAGACTCTGACCTGTGCTCGGTGGGTAGCTCTCGTGTCCTCCTACTTCCCTGATCAGATGTCTCTTCCTTCCCTGCAGAAATGTATCCGCTTTAACCCGGACGCCACAGTGTGGGTGGCAAAGCAGCGAATCCTGTGCACACTGAATCAGGGTTTGAAGGATGTTCTGAACTACGGACTCTTCCAGCCAGCCAGCAACGGGCGCGATGGCAAGTTCCTGGACGAGGAGCGGCTGCTGCGCGAGTACCCCCAGCCCGAAGGGCCAGGTGTCCCGTCCCTGGAGGTAACAGCGGCTGGGAAGTTTGTGAAGGGCGGTTCTTTGACCAGACTCTTGATTTGCCTTGGATTGGGAATTACCCGCCAAAATAAAAATATTAGCTTGAGGTCATGAGGTTATACCTAATTTTGCTGTGAATTGTGCCCTGCTGTGTAATTTTTATATGTTCCTTTTCTTGCTGTAGATTTTAACAAATCTGTTAGGAAGAAGGCTTGGTAGGAACGAACTAAGGGTCCCTTGGTGAAGCTCATGTCACCAGGACCCATGAGTCCTGGGGATGCAGAGTGGCCTTGCTTAGGGCCAGCCTGAGGGTTTTGGGTTTCTCTTTCCCTCTTCTGACACCAAATGCGTGGTACCCCATGGGTCCCCATGCTAGGTGACCATCATAAGTCCTGGCTCTACAGGTTACCCATACTTCTTTCAGACTTCACCCTAAATTTGGGTCTTATAAGTCCCTCTCCAGGTTTACTAACATGCTAGGTATGTCACGGAGCTCACTAGTTTATTGGGAAGGATGGAGATGGAGATCAGATGGAGAGGTGCCCAGGCAGAGTCTAGAAGGTTCCCCAGCTCAGCGTTTCTCCCCCTGGGGAGCTGAGGTGCTCCACCCTCCAGCATGGGGTTGTGTTTGCCAACTCAGGAGCTCTTCAAGCCTCCTTTTCCAGGAATTTTCCTGTAGATGTGATTGATTAAATTATTGGCTATTGGTGATCAACTCCATCACCCCCCACCCTGGTCAAGGATGAAACTGAAAGTCCAATCCCATAATCACAGGCTTGTGACTGCCAACCCTGTCCTGAAGCTGATGGGCTCAGACATCATCTCATTAGAGATTAAAGATACTCTGAGGGTCCTAGGCTTTGGAAGCTGTGTGCCAGGAACCGAGAACAGAGACTTAATACTTTTTCTACGTTGCTCTTCTCGAGCCAGTCTTTCGGCTCTTGGAAGGAGGAGGGGACAGTAGCCACTCAGCCACAATCAGAGCAACATCCCTCCAGCAGCTGACCCAGGAGCAACCAGGGCTTATGAACTGCCACATCTTCCCCTTTTGGGTGTCTCCCAGTCGGGCTCATGAGGTGGCCAATATGCACCTCCATGGAAAGCATAACCCCATCCTGCCTTGCGCCTCTCGCTTGCTGTACCTGGGGTTATACATAGTGTTTCCAACAGTGTAGGCCTAGTGGATTAGCTGTGAAAGCAGCGGTAATGTGGCCGTCTCTGCAGTGGTACGGAACCATGTCGCTGTTCTTAACAATGATATGCTGCTCAGTGAGAGGCAGCGAGCGTGGAATTGTGGCTGGTTCCCGGGTGGTCTAAGTGGTTCTGGCAATCTCTACAGAGTACTCTGAGGTCTGAGATGACACCAAAGTGACAGTCAGTGGCTATTTCAAGGTTCCCTTGGGGCTTTAAGGCTGAGGTCACTTGGATCCAATTAATGTGGAACATGTGTCAGAGGGGTTGGGGTTCAAGGGAAGGTAAAGGTGGAAGCCTTTTGGAAGCTGAGTGGTTCTGGGCAGATCACCAGTTGTTCTGACCTCAGTTTGCTTATCCATAAAGTGGGCATCCATTAGAAACAGTTCTGATTGACAGCCCACTATTCACCAGACACTTTGCAGAGTTACCCAGCCTACCCAGAAAGTCAAAGTTCTAGTCTCATGCAAGAAGTGCTAAACTAGGAATGGTGAACAGGCATGGTTCATTCCAGGTGCTGAGAGTTTCTGTGATGACAATAAAACTATGCAAGGTGACCAAGAAGCCTGGGAGCCTACTCTTGATTTGGCTCTAGGTTCAGGAGCTGGGTGATTCTGAGCTGGGCCTCTCTGAGCTTCAGATTTCTGGCTGTAAAACCAGGGCCATTAGCAGTGACTCCTGGAAGGGGTCATGTGGACATGGGGCAGATGCCCCAGGTGTGCTGTGGATGCTGCCCTAATTGGTTCTCATTGTGAAATTGTGCCTAATACTTGGGTTTATCCTCCCTGGGCACTGTCCCAGCAGAGCTCAGACGTAGGCACAGGCTTGGTCCAGCTCTTTGCTGGGCACATCGCAGGAAAAAGATTCATGCTCTAAGGCTGTGGCCCTCTGAAGCGTGGCATGGGAGTGTCTGTGGACCTAGGAGTGATCCTGCCCTGGTGCTGAGGCAGGGGACCAGCCCCGCCCCCATACTGTTTTGTAACTAGAAGACTTGCTCCCTGTGTCCTCGTTAGCTGTGGGACAGTGACCTGCTTTTCACCCTGTGTCCTTGGTAGCTTCAGAAATGTGGACCAGAGGTACGTCTAATGAAGACCCAAGGAGGGGACAGGGTTGTTTTGTGGTTCCAGGACATGGGACTCCCATGACTTGGCTGTCCTGATGAAATCTAGAGGCAGGGTCTGGAAACCCTGTAGGGGTCTGGAGCCCCCTGCCCCCATCCATCCTGGGAGTTCAACAGGTGTGCTCAGGTCCAGCCCCTTCTCCAGCAGTTCTGGGCAGCCTGGGGCTAGGAGGAGCTTTCTCATTCCACAACTGGCTTATTTCGCTGTGTAAGAAGTGAGTTGTGGTCTGTGGGGAAGAAGCATTTTGTCCATTGTTGAGTGGCTATTTTTGTGGAATGGGCAGAGGGGTGCCATGTGGGATCAGATGCAGCTCAGGACTGGCCCACCACTCACTGATTCACACCTTCCTTTGTCTTGTATTTCTGCTCATCCTGAGCCTGTGAGCTCCTTGGGTGTGATGGTCTCAAGGACTATGGGGTGGAGGGATGAAGTGACCAGGTCTGTACCAGGAGGCCCACATTCCACCTTTGGGCCACCCTGGGATGTGATGTTGGTGTCCCCTTAGAATGAACAGATAAGGAAACTGAGGCAGAGATGAAGAAAGTGTCTAGTCCAAAATCATTAAGTGGATAGGGGAGCATGGGACTGGAATGGAACCAGATTTGCTACTCCAAGCTCATGGTCCCCACATTCTCAGCATCCCTTCCAAACTTCTGCAGTGTCCCCAGAACCCTCAGCTACAGGAGGACCCTGGGTGGCTGGGAGAGGGAGGCGCCCAGGGGACATGACTTTGGAGGGCTGTGAAGCAGACAGTGACAATTTGCCTTCTTGGGTGCTGCCACCACATCCAAGAAAGCAGGCTCTTTGACTCTGTAGCATGATTTCCAGTTCAAAGGAAGTACTGCTGTTTTAGAGGAATGAAGAAGGGCCCCAAAGTCATAGGCAGAGGGAGGGGTACATGGAGGCAGGGACCTCCCCAGGGGCGCACTGCTCCTGCGAGCTCCGAAAAAGGCTGAAGGCGTGAAAGCCATGGTGTTTGAGACTGTGTGCTCACGAAGAGCAGATGGGCTTCCACACCAGGGACTGACTTGCCGTGTTAGCTGGGAAAGCCGGTTCCCAGGATGCCGTGTGCTCTGCAGTACAAACACTCGTAGTTCGTCTAGTACTCAGGTTTGCTGCTAAGATCCCTTCTGCAGGGAAGTAGCCCATGGGAAGGCCACGTCAAGTACTGACCTGTTTGTCTTTGCTTTTCTATTTCCGTGCCAGTTTCGCTACAAGAAGCGGGTGTATAAACAGTCCAATCTAGATGAGAAACAGCTGGCCAAGCTCCACACAAAGGTATGCAGGGAATAGCTGCGATCACATTCTTGCCAATTTTTTTCCTGTTGTAGTATCTTTGGAGTCTCTTCTTCCTGGAGCACCTACCACCTACCCAGGTTGGTGTGGGAGAGGTTGAGTGGACAGGTAGACGGGCCTCATGACACATCCATGTTGCCAAAGAACCAGTCATCCAGGAGGCAGCAAAGCCATTGGTTGACTGGGGCAAGGGTTACTAATCCTGGATGCTCCAGAGAAATTCAAAACCAGTGTCTCTGAAAAAGGTGGGCTTCGGACCCGTGGAGCGATGGAGCATATGTGAGCACTATGAGAGTTTCCCATGGCTGTCACATCAGAACAAACCTTGTTAAGGCGTGAATGAATGACTTTGGGGGAAATGTACAAGTGAGGAATGGGAGGAAGGTGCTATGTTGCCTTGGGAGCTCAGCCCCCAGCTGAATGCACTATGGGCCACTGTGCTCAAAGTGACAGACAGCTGGGCAGATAGGGTGTTGGTGTCATGCACGGCCTACTCCTTGCCAGGGATGCTGTGCAAGTCACAGAGGTTTCCTGTTGCTGGTACTGGGCATTTGAACCCAAGCCCTTCATAACAAGCTACATTCCCATCTTTTAAAAAAAATTATTTTGAGATAGGTTCTTATTGCATCACTAAGTTTCCCAGGCTGGGCTCAAACTTGTGATCCTCCTGCCTCAGCTTCCTAGAGGTCTAAGATTCCAGATGTATGCCATTACAGCCAGGTCTGGACACAAGAATTTTCGCTGTGTTCAATGGAGTCTAACATGTCATCATCATTTTTGCTTTGGTGCTTAAGGTGTGACTGCCTTTCTACCCAGCTCTCTACCTTCTTTGGAATGCTCATGCTCTTTGGTGCCCTGACCTCTTCCTGGCACAAAATGCTCCAGGCTCTTCTGTCCCCTGCCTGGAATCCTACTATCCCTGGAATCCTACTATCTCAATGCTTGAGATTTTTTCAAATTACCCTTTGATGCATAGATAAAACTGTGTGTGTAAATTTAAAGAACATCATTAAATGGCCGCAAAGGTTTTAAGTGCCATCCTGGGTTTCCTGGGTTTCAGGGGTTTGTTCTGGTCCTGAACTATGCAGAAGACACTGAGGTGGAAATGCAGCTGGTAGCAGGATGGGGGGAGGTCTGTGTTGGGAGCCACCATTGTTCCCATCTGTGTTTTGGGAGAGGTGCAGGCTCAAGTGCTGAGCCTATGAGAAGCACTAGAGTCATCAGAGCGTCATGGCATCTTGCAGTCTGGATCCAGCAGCACAGGGCCTGCTCACCAGCAAGAACCAGCCTCCTCCTAACTGATGCCGCAGGCAGCGCTTAAGGAAGGTCCCTCCCTACCAAAGTCCAGCGACCAGCCAGGGAGATCACATAAGGCAGGAATGCCCCTTCATCCTGGGCCCAGCAGCCAGGTATCCTTTGTGGCCCGGGGCAACCAGAAGGCCATCTAAGCAGAGCAAATGATAGCCCCATTTGCTCTGCAGTGTGGCTGTCTTTTTAGGGACCAGATCCTTAGCCTTGCTCCCAGAGACAGAACTTGGGTGAGTCCCAGTAACCCACAGCAGCAAAGGAATATCCTGCAGCTTTCAGCAAAGTGTAATCTGTTTCCGCTGCTCTAATAGAAAACTTCGGGTACTTCACAAAGCACAGACATCTGCTGCTTGCAGTTCTGGAGTGTGGCGCGTGCAAGGTCAGGGTGTAGCAGATTTGATGTCAAGGAAGGTTGTCTTCATGGCCTATGGAAGGCATCTTCTCATTGTCTTCATGTGGTAGAAGAGGCTGGGAGCTCTCTAGAGTTTGTTTTATAAGGACACAAATCCCATTTGTCGGGGCTCCATTCTTATGATCTATTTACCTCCCAAAGCCCCACCTCCATTGGGAATTTGGTTTAATATGTGAATTTTGGAGGAACACAAACAGCAAACCATGGCCCCAAAGTGGTCAACAGTGAGGGATTTCTGAAACCTTCATGTAGGATGGCCCCATAGCCTTGGCCAAGTGCTGACCCTGAGCCACTGATGCTACCTGAGCCTGGGGTCACAGTGGCCCAATGTGAATGAAGCCAGCGCACTCTGAGGGAAAACCTGCCCTTGGCCTGTGGGAATGGTTCCTATAAAGACCTTTCTGTTCCATTACTTTCCTCTCTAGACCAATCTGAAGAAGTTCATGGATCATACTCAGCATCAGTCTGTGGAAAAGCTGATTAAGCTGTTGGACCGAGGCCTGGATCCCAATTTCCATGACCTGGACACTGGAGGTGGGTCATTGTCAGAGAGGTCTTTGGTGGATCTCAGTACCTGTAGAGATTGATCCCAAGGTTGATTCACACATAAACACTGAAAAGCTTACACATTCCCTGCTTTGTCCCAGACCTCAGAAGTGTCCTTATTCCTGTGACTGCCTGCCTGTGCAGCTCACCACTCTGCCCTGCCTCGGATGTGGGGCCTGGCATGCAGTAGGAGCACAGTATGTGACTGGTGATGAGCAAATGAATGAATGTGTGCCGCTCTCCGGTGCCTGGCAGAGCCACGCTGCGGTGGGGACGTGTTGATTAGCACACCATGTCTTGCTCCCTCCTCTGAGTTCCTTAGACATGGAGCCTTGATTACTCCATGGAGAATTCATTCCTGCCTTGGTGGCTCCACAACGATGAAGTTTTCCAGCCTCAGCACTTTGGCCCCGGTCCGGATTGTTCTCTGGGGTGGGAACATTGTGGGATGCTTAGTAGCATCTCCAGCCTTGGCCTGCTGGATACCAGCAGCAGCCTCCAGGTGGGACAACCAAAATCGTGTCCCAGTACCTTGTAGTCTGGTGCGACTCAGCCGCCTGAGGTGAACTCCCCATGACAGTGGACACCTGCTGAACTTGGCCAGCAGGGACTAGTGGCTGTGGAGAGTTGAAGATGGCCCAGAGAGGCTGCACAATAGTTCAGAGGCCCACCCAGATGGGCGAGTTCTTCTGAGCTAAATAGTCTTCCTCTCAGACTCTGCAGTGGAAGCCCCCCAACCCCTTCCTGTGATGCATTAGGCCTGCTGTGGGCTCCTGCGTGAATTCAGGTCACACCTCCAAATCACTAAGCACACGAGGAATGCAGTATCTGTGGCACCTGCTAGTCATCTGTGGGTGGCCCGGCTAACCCATCAGCCCCCTGCTAGGGGCTGGGTATAACCCTGTCTTTGGATTGCTTGGGGGTATGATGGCCTCTTTGTTCCTGGGTCTCTTGAGTTTATTGTGAGCAGAATTAGGGCAGGGACAAGCTCCTTTCTGATGACAGCTGTGACACCCAAGGAGACAGTACTGTATGTGGACATCCTGGGGAAAGGACTAGAAGGGAGGGTCTAAGCGTGGGCAGGCCCCAAGCCCAGGGTAGACATCAGGACAGAGAGAGCTGGGGTGTCTGTGCGGGGAGTGACAGGAGGCACTTGACTCCCACCCTGTCCCAGACATGCTTCTCCTGTCACAGTAATGTGGAGGCTTCTCTCTTACATTGGCCTTAGGCCCTGGCCCTCTCTACAAGGGCAGGGCCCACCCCATCCCTGTGCACTCAGGCTGTACAAATAGACAGACCCATGAGTCCTTGAGCATGAATTTGAGCCTTCAGGTACATCTGCAGGTGACCTTCAGCCAGGCCTGGTTCCTGCTATCAAGAGATCCCGACCTCGATTCTCTGCTGGGGATGAGCCATGGCTTCAGCTCCCACTGCCTGGAGTGAGCTGCTCCTGTCTCTCTTACCTGGTTCCAGATGACTCCTGGGAACCTAGGCAGTGTGGGTCAGCGGCACAGGAGGTCAGGGGTCTACTCCGGAATCCCCTGTTCTTCCCTGTATGGCCTCCTCTACCCAGCTCCATCCCAGCATGAGCTGGCCTCCCGCTGCTCCCCTCCCCAGTGTTGGTGTTGCTGGGCTTTAAGAGTTTAGCAGACCCCAGCGTTGCTTCTAAAAATGCAGAGACGTAGATCTGAACTGCTGAAACAGACACACCTGTGGCTGCCTCTTGTAGCCCTGCCTGGAGCTAAAGCTGCAGTCCTGGTAATTATGGATTGAATCCACAGAAAGCTTAGCCCTGGGTTGCTGTGAGCAGATGCGGAGCAGTGTAATTAAGAAGCGGGTCCTTCTCGGCTCCCCCATGCATAGAACAGCCACACCCTGGACCATGAGCAGTGGAGGCAGCTGTGGTCACCTGTGTTCTCCAAGACACAGTCACCTTCCACAGCCATGGATGCAAGTCCTGGGATTCAGCTGCCTGGGAATTGCAAATATTCAGCAAAGGAGATGGTGTCTGTCCTGAACATGTGAGAGATATAGAAAAACAACTGTTTGCATAGTGTTCACCTTGTATCACCTTGTATTGTTTACAAGTAAACGTATGGGAGGAGGTGTGTAGTTTCTGTGCAAATAGCATCCTGTTTCATATGAGGGGTATGAGTAGCTGTGGATTTTGGTGCCTTCAGGGTCCTAGAATGAATACCCAGGGGCAGCTCTATTCCTGTAACTGTAGTCTGGGTCGGTTGATGGTGACAAGCCCAGGGAGAAAACAGCCAATTTTGGTGGCACCTCTCCTAAGTGGCTCCTGGCAGAGAGTATAATAAAGGACAGGTGTCCCAGAGGCTCCAGAAAAGGCCACAATCAGCAGGACCAGAGGCTGAGACAGGGGCCCATCAGGGCTGGGGCTGCAGAGCACAAGGCCCAGCATAGGAGGCAGGGCTGCCCTTTGATGCTTTTCCCTGCCTCCCTGGGAAGTTAAGAGTGATCCAACAGAGTGGTTTAGGGGCTTGTTTTGTTTTGGTTTTGGTTTTGATAGAAATCGTTATTTGCAGCTTAAAGCTAAAAACACTTACTGCATCAGCCCTCATCCACCCTCACTTTGCGACTGCCAACGAGTTATTTCTCTAAATCGATTTTCCCCTTGTGGTATTTAATATTCCTCAGCAAAATAGAACTTTCCACTTCCCTCCACCACCACTCACTACTTGTTCTTTGAAGTTAGTAGGCTTTATTTCTTAGAGTAGTTCTGGTGTGCAGAAAATCGGACACAAGCTTAGCGTTCCCACATGAACCAGTGTCTTTTGCCTCCCTCCTCACTGATGTCTTGCTTTAACATTATACCTTTATTATCACTGATGAGCCAACGTGCTATGTTATTATTAATAAAGTCCACAGTTTAGGGCTCACTCTTGGGATCACACAGTCCCCGACTTTGTTCAACTCTAGCTCCTGTATCCACTGCCACAGTGCCCCTGCTCTAAGTATCTTCTGTGCACCAGCTACTCATCCCTTCTCCCACCAGTCCCTGGCAACCACTGACGTCATCACTGTCCCCATAGCTTTGCCTCTTCCAGAAGTCAGAGTTGGAATCAGACACAGTATGAAGCCTCTTCGGACTGGCTTCTTTGGTTTAGTGATATGCTTTGAGTTTCCTCCGTGTCTTTTCATGGCTCAATCATTCACTTTGTTAGCACTGAATAACACCCAGCGTCTGGGTGCCCTGCCATTTATTTATCCTTTTATCTAAGGATGGCTAGGTTGCTTCATGTTTTGGTGATTACAGATAAAGCTGCTGTAGACATTCATGAGCAGATTTTTTTTTTTGTAGGGAAGTAGTTAACAGAGATGAACCATAGTGGAGGTTTTAAGACAAAATTAAGTATTTGGAGCCTGGGGAAAGGGAAGAGTTAGGGTAGAAAGTTCTGAAGGTGTGTCCAGGTGCAACTCTGGGGCAGGCAGCGCTGCGTTCCCCACTACCCTCCCCACCCCACTGCAGTACTGTCAGCATCTTAGGAAATTTCACCCATTTCCCTGAAGCCAGAGAGAAGCTAATGGTTCTGATCATGGGGCAGGGAAATGGGACCAAAGGTGGTGAGTGAATGAGGAAAGTAAGAGAAGGAAGACTGTCTTGGGAATATGCAGACATTGTGGGCAATTCCAAGATGGCACCCACTGCAGTCCAGCTCCACACAGTGAGACACAGGGGGAGAACACACATCTGGCACTCGCTTAGCTGAGAGCCCAGAGCCAGGTGGTATCAGGGATGCTCACGTGTAGTTTTCTTTGGGCAAAATGAGATATCAGGAACCCCAGTGTCCATACACACACACACACACACACACACACACACACACACACACAGCCCTCAGCACCCAGGTCCAGAGAACCCAGGGAGACCTGCTTTCAACCCCAGCTTTTCCCCAGCTGTTCCCGTAAAGACCAGGTTCAGGGACCACTCTGAGCTTCCGGCTTCTCAGTTCCTGAATCAGATCATTGTCCCTGTAGTCCGGGACCCAGAAGCATTGGATGGCATTAAGTGTATCCACATGGGTCATTCTCTCAGGGTTTCCAGAATGTCCCTGTCATCCTCAGCTGCAGGAACTCAGCAGGTGCCGTTGTCTGCTAGTTTGGGATGCAGAGGGAAAGAGGTGGAGGTCACTTTGGTGGGCTTCCTCCAGGCCATGAGCAAGCTATCTGGTGTCTCGCAGGCTTCGCGTATCTCCTGAAGCTGCTTAGTCCCAGAGAAGCAAGTACTGTTTTTCTACACAGAGAAGATAAAGTGACTTAACACTTACAGCTGCATTGAAAGGGCAGAGGACCTTGCCACCATGGTGTGCCTGGAGCCGTACAAGCCTCTCCGCCCTAATCCTACATCTGATGCAGCAGGTCCCTTGGGGGCCGCTTGTCCTTGGAGAGGCCTGGAGCTCGGGTGTGAGGTGGCACCTCTGTGGTTTGAATGCTGGTTCTCCCAAATCCCTGCTTTGAAACCTACCCCTAGGTGGTGGTGTTAGCAGAGAGTGTTCCAGAAGGTGACAGGGGCAGAGTCTGTATGAATGCAATCAGAGCTCTTATGCAAGAGACCTCAGAGCTCCCTGCCCATTTTGCCATGTGGGCACACAGCAAGAAGTTGCTGTCTCTGATCCAGGGTCTCACCAGAGATGGACTCACCCAGCATAGTACACTTGGAATCCAGGCTCCTGAGATGCAAGCAATGTATATCTGCTGCTTGGGAGCCTCCCAGCCTCTGGATCTTCTTACAGCGGCAAATCTGAGCCAGTCACCAAGTTACCAGCATGGGAGGAGACCTAGCCTGGGCTCTGCGGACTCTAGGTGGAGTTTTCAGCCTGGGTCTACCTTCTGGCTGAATGTGGCCCTGGTCCTGGTCCTGGCCCTGGACAGGGTGGCAAGGGTGCCTCTGGTCCAGGATCAGCTGTATTGGGACTACCAGGCAGGGCCAGTGGGTGGCAAGAGTGCACTCACTTGCCCTTTTCTTCAAGGCAGGCACTTCCTCCTGCTGGGCTCTGACAGTCTTCACATGTCCCCATCCTGTACTATGGGGCTCCATGCTGGGTCTGGTGGTTTTCTACCCACTCAGCAGCAGAATCTGGCTGCAAAGCAGACTTCATTTCCTGGGGACAGAGTTAAAGGCAGCTTCCTTCTTGAAAGGAAGAAATGACACATCGCCCTGACCTGTCCGGTGTCCCTGACTCAGGGCCATACTTGGGCCGGAGTCAGGGGAAGGAGCCTTTCTGGATTGAGTGGCATTTGAGAGATAATTAAATCACAGCCGAATGACCTGTCAATTAAAACCAAACAGCCTGTGTTATCACAAGCAGCTGTCTGCTACCTGTTGAGAATGTAAATTTCATTAAGTAGCAATGATGAAAATAGAATAGAAAAATAAAAGAGTTCTCCCACGGGGGACCCAGGCTCAGCTTTTGCTTTGGTTGGAACCTAGGGAATCAGACCAAAGCCCGGCAAGGAAAAAGAAGTGACAATTTGAATGGAATATTGTCTAGCATTTTTATTTTACCCTGTGGCTTCCAAACTTGAGAAGCCCCCTGTGCAATAAAGGAAGGCTTGGCAATAAAGCCGGAAGTGCCTTTTGGTGCTTTAAACATCTTGATGAGACGGAGAGCTTAGGATATTCCTTTATTAGGCTAAATTGTGCAGGACCCTGTGATGTGTGTGGAGTCATTTGTAAGATCCAGTTACTAAATGACTTGGACAGGCAGTGAGGCGTCCGTCACCTGTCAGGCTGGGGCTGCCTCCGAGTTAAGCTGTTGATCATCCGTGCTGGGGGAACTTCTGCTGCCCACATGTCGCTGTGGTGGCTCCTGGGGAGCCCCTTCTGGGCTCCCACATGGCCCAATTAGAAGGTTTCGCCGACCTTCTGGTTCCAAGAATGCTGAGTGCCTCCTTGGCTTGGGTGCGGAAGGGGCTTGTTTGATGTGTGTGGTGATGGATGGTCTCCGGCAGTATCCCCACAGTCCCTCAATGAACCACAGCCTGTAATTCCCCAGGAAGAATAACACTCAGGGGCCACTCCAGGGAGCAGGGTCCTGAGACCTCATAAACATCAGCCTTCTGTGAGAGGCGTACAGATTACCCAGCGCAGACGAAGGTGGGCTGAGGACTGCAGGCAGATAACTCCCCCTGTCACGACGGATGTGTGGATGCATTTGGTTGGTAGGGTACCAGTTCCTAATAAGCAGAGACTGGGTTTTAAGTGAGAGCTCACATACAGAATCCAATTAGTTCAGGATTGCTCTTCTTTATACCTGGCAGTGTTCTGGCAGGGAGTAGGTGTCTCACAGAGGTGTATGTGATAGAGCAAGACACAGTGCAGATGGGGCTGCAGGAAGCAGGGTGGCAGGGAGCTGAGCCCTGGGCTGAGCCCCTCAGGGATGGGCGTTAGGCTTGGACACAGAGCCAGGTTTAGGTTTACAGAAAATCAAGCCAAAGGAGTGGAGAGTTCCCCTGCGCCCCGCCTCTGCTGGCCCTGTTATTAACACCTGGCAGGGGCGCAGTGCCTCTGTTATAATAGCCGAGTCCATGGCTTACACACAGCTCACTCTTGGTGGTACCTGTACATTCTGTGGGTTTGGACAGAAGCCTCCTGTCCTGTACCCACCATCAGCATCGTGCGGGATATTATCCCTTCCCTAAACATCCTTTGTGCCTTCCCCTGTGCATCCTTCTGTTCCCCAGCCTCTGGAAACCACTGATCTTAACTGTCTCCGCGGTTTACCTTTTCTAGAGTGGCATAGAATTGGAATCACACCTATAGAGTCTTTTCACATTGGCTTCTTTCCCTTAGTAATGTGCATTCAGGGTTCCTCCTTATCTTTTCATGGCTTGATAGCTCATTTTCAGGACCAAGTAAGCCATTACCTGCATGTACCACAGTTTGTTCACCCACAGCAGGATGGTGCGATCTGTGCAGCTCAGGGAAATTATGAATAAAGCTGCCTAAACGTTAGCATCCAGATTTCCCGTGCAGACATAATGTTTTCGACTCATCTGGGGAAACACGATTGCTGGTGTGCGTGGCTAAGAGTGTGCGCGGCTAAGAGTGTGTGCTTTGTTATCCTGGTGTTCTGTACACTTCTGTAACACAAATGCCTGTCAACCACAGCCTTACCTTGCTCAGCAGTGCAAGGAGGGGCGGGAGGAAGATTCGGAGCAAGCAGAAGGATGCATCATAGCAAACACTGATGCTCCCATCAGAGCCAGCTACAGGGAGTGCTAGGGTCATCTGCACAAGGCCCCTCCTGACCCTTGTCCCCTCACGAGAGGACCTCACCCTTCTGGTTTGTGGTCCCCTCCACTGGAGCCGCCCTGACTGCATAGACTGCTAGGCTGTATGGGTGGGCAGTGAGGGGAGCGTTTGTACCCTGCGGGTCCATTTTTTCAGTTCAGTTTTCAGCCTTTGAATGTGGCTCAGTGAGCTCAGCCTTCACAGGTGCCTTGAGTGTCGTTGCTAACATGCGTGTGCTTGGGACCCTCAGAGACTCCCCTGACCCTGGCCGCCCAGCTGGACAATTCCATGGAGATCATCAAAGCCCTCCGAAACGGTGGGGCTCACCTGGACTTCCGCGCCAAGGACGGGATGACCGCCCTGCACAAAGCTGCCCGAACCAGGAACCAGGTTGCCCTGAAGGTGCGTCCAAGCCTGTCCTGTGTCAGAGACACTGTCCTCCTTGGTCCCCTGCAGCTGTCCCCACTGGAACTCGGAGGGTTTTTCTACCCTCTCTCCTTGCTATTGCTGCTTCTACAAAGCCATCTTCTCCTTTTGCTTCAATAAAAGGTGCATGTTGGGACCCCCTCTGAGGCTGGTGCTGAAACCGAACCCTGTCCCCTGCACACCCAGGCTGCACACCCAGCAGAGGGCACTGTACCCACCTTGCCGCCCAGCAAGATGTGCACCCCGCAGCATCTTGCTCCCTTAGTGGTCTCCTGCTTCTCCACCTGCCCCAGCTGTGTTTGAGAATAGGGGCTCCCAGGCCCATTCTCCATTCGAGCCTTGGTGAGGAGGGATGGGGTCACTGTGGCAGGCTCACCCCAACATGAGGCTTCTCCCCCAACTCTCAGCTATCTCAGCCTCAGTTGTGCCCTTCCACTGACTTCTGCAGAAATCGTGTGCATTCCCGATGCTGCCCCATAGGTTCGCACCCTCAGAGCACAATGCCGTCCTCCTGTGTGTTCCATTAAATGGTACAACCTCCCTCTCCTGCACACACTGCCTTCCCTTGATCGGTCTCCATTACTGCCCACCAAGACATGGGGCTGCAAGCCACAGGAAGATCTGAGGGCCGCAGCCCCACACCTGTCTATCTCCCACACCCACTGTCTGCTACCTCATGCCCAGAAATGTCACTGACTACACTTAGGACCTGCTTAATTCTGAGTTTAGGGGAAAGTCATAGGAGCCCAAGGCCACCCTGGCCTGCAGAAGAGAGGGTGCATGCTGCTTTGATTGTTGCTCACTGCACAAAAGTCATTATGAGACCGGTGACCCCAACTTTGGATTTTTTTTTTCCCCAGACCCTGTTAGAGCTTGGAGCTTCCCCAGATTACAAGGATAGCTATGGTCTCACACCGCTGTATCACACAGCCATTGTGGGAGGTGACCCCTACTGCTGCGAGCTGCTGCTACACGAGCACGCCACTGTGTGCTGCAAGGACGAGAACGGCTGGCATGAGATCCACCAGGTGCGTGCACACCTCCCCATAGCACCTGCGCGCTGCCCCACTCCTACCTGGGGGCCTCAGGCATGCATGGCAACCACAGGTCGGTTCCCACCTTCGGTCATTTTGTTTGACCACCTGGAATTCCTAAAACGTTTGGATCAATGGTCAACATTCACACAGAGACTGCAAACAAATATTCCTGGCTTCTCTAGAGAGGTTAGAAGAGGATCCAGGCCTGCCACCTTTCTGCATGGCGCAGTCCCCTGCACTTAGTGGGTAGGTGCCCCCTTATGCTAAGCCATCGAATCTCCAGGCCCCACTGCCCTGCAGATCCTGCTGCAGGTGGCCTCAGGTGCCTTCTCTGTACCAGTGACCAGAGTACAGGGCCAGCTTTAGATGCACAAATCTTGTGTTGTTCAGACTCCATCTCACAGTATGGGCTTCAGGGTGTCAGCTGTGGTCTGCAAGGGCACAGTCCTGGTGTCACAGTAAGAAGTATTCGATGGCCAGGAGCGGGTGTGGGCAGGACCAAGCTTGGGGCCCCACAGGCAAAGGCTTGGACAGCACTGTGTCCTGAAGGCAGAACTGAGGAGGAGGGAGTCAGCCCAGCAGGCATCCTGCCACCAGGCTAAGTAAGGATGGAGGCCCCGCCAGAACCCACAGTCAGTGCAGGCAGCACAGGTCAAACAGGTGCTCATGCCGCTGAGCTAAACCCCCAGCCTGGGCAGCACAGGTCACAGCTTCTGCTCAGAGTGGATAAGGGCCCTGGAGGGCAGCGAATGACACCCAGGGGGCCAAGGGCAAGGGGCTGAGATGCACAGAGCAGGGAAAGGGCTTTGGATGATGCTCACTCTCAGCCTTGAAATAGTGCCTGTCACTGTCCTTGGGCTGCCTGTGGTTTCTCTGTGCCACCATCACCTCACATAGTTGCCCTGTCCTGGAGGCAGGGTCATGCACCTACCCACTATGGCCAAGACTGAAGGCTGAGTGAGTGCAGCAGAGTGGGTGATGGGGGCCTCACAGGCCCTGCCCACTCCTGGCCTTTCTCCTGTGGGGTCAGTTGTGGTCCCATAGCTTGAAGAAGGCCCTGCCCCTCTGGTATGAGCAGGGGCTCTGAAGGGCTTGGGATACTCTTAACTGCACACTGGGCTGGGGGCCACAGAGCAAAGCGTGTCATGAGCATCCTTTGGAAGTGACCTTCCACATCCCAGCAAAACATCTGTTACCATTATGGTGCTTTTCTTTATAAGAAAGAAAAAATGTTTTCCCTGTGATGCATAATTTTATGTGACAGCTCAGTAGGGACAGATACTTGATTCAGTAGTATTCTAAATGTGCCTGTGAAGGTGTTCTGCTGGATGGGGTTAACATTGCATCAGCCAGCTTCAGGGGAGGCACATGATGCCCTCTCATGGGGTGGGCCTTGTCTAATCAGGTGAAGGTCAGAAGAGCCACACTGAGGTTCCCCTAGTAAGAAGCAGTTTTGCTAGCAGATGCCTTCAGACTTGAGCTGTAGCATTGACTCCTGACTGGGTCTTCAGCCACCCTGCAGATTCCAAACTTGCAATTCCCATAGTTGCATGAACCAATTATTTTAAATATTTTGTATTTGAAATTCAGATTTTAAATTCTTTTAAATTCTCTCTGCCTGCAACCTCCCAGATGTATTTCAAGGTCATCCTCTCCATTCTCTGGGGACTGGTTTTGGGATCCTCATTGATACCTCAAAATGGCAGTGTTTGCGCAGAACCTACCCACCTCTGTCCTCATACTTGAAATCATCTCTGGATGACTTATAACACCTAACACAGTGTCGGCACTGGGTAAATAGTTGTGAGACTATTGTTTACAAATAATGGCAAGGAAAAAAGATCTGTGTCTCTGTCAGTCAGTCCAGATGCATCTTTCAGCCTGGGTATTTTCCATGCATGGTTGGTTGAATCCATGATGGAGAACCCACAGAAAGAGGGCTGCATGTACACACACACACACACACACACACACACACTCACACACACAGACACATGCACACATGCCCCCTGCCGGTTCTGTTGCCCAAGAACCCTGGCAGACACAGCCCAAGTGGAGGAGGAGTGTGGGCCCTGGACTTGGGGTGTTCATTGAGTCCAGGAGCTGCTCCCGTGGTATGCCCTCTGATATGTCCCTCTCCAGTCCTTCCCTTCCTGTCTCCATCCTGTCCTCTCTGTGAGAGCTCCCCACTGTCCCTAGCCCTCTACCCATGTTCTCTCTCTTCCCTTCTGACCTGAGTGCTGCCCCCAGGTCTGTGCTCCAGCCTGGCCTTTCTGAGCCATCTGCAGCATCGACGGAGACGATGGCCACCTCCTGCATGGGTGTCTTCTCACCCCACCTCTGCCTCTGAGGAGTGGGATCCATGCCCCTCCTTTTATCTGCAGCATCTGCAGCTCTCCTCCCCCCAGTGCCCATGCAACTGTGCATGTCACCCACTTAGTGCAAGCGCAGCATCCTGGAGACCCTGGTGCACCTGTGGGCACAAATGCCCGGATGCATGTGCCTTGTGTTCCCCTGGAGGAAAACAAATGGATATTAAAAAAGTGACATGTACTGGTGCACACACGCCCACAGCACTCATGTATCTGCACATATGTGAACATGCATGGGGACCAGGTGCGTGTGTTCCATGTTTACCTGTAGTGGTGCTTCTGGGTTCATGTGACCAGCAGGCGTCAGTGCCCTGAGCCAGGGAGGGGTGACTGTGGCCACTGTCACCACACATAGCTGCACTTGGCCATCCTCTCCACAGCAGTGTCCTAACTGAACTGTGGAAAGGGCTTCGCCCGAGAGAATCTTGACCATCTTGGCGTGAGGGGCCCCAAGGGCCTTTCCAAGCTCTGAGGCCCTAAGGCTCTGAGGTGCCCTGCTTGGAGGGGGTAGTGCTGGGATATCAGTGCAACAGTGAACTCGCTTGCTGGCTGGCTGGCTGGCTGGCTGGCTGGCTGGCTGGCTTGCTTGCTTTCTTTCTTTCTTTCTTTCTTTCTTTCTTTCTTTCTTTCTTTCTTTCTTTCTTTGCATTACTAGGCATTGAACCCATGGCCTTCACACTGAGCTACATACTCAGCCCTTTATATTTTTAAATTTTGAGATAGGGTCTCCCCGAGTTACTAGTTGCACAGGCTGGGCTTGAACTTGGAATCCTCCTGTCTCAGCCATCCTGAGTTCTGAGACTATAGGCATGTGCTGCCATGCCTGGATCAGTGACATCCTCCCCTTGCTGTCCTGCCTGGAACCGCAAGAGTGTGAGTGCAGGTTAGCAAAGATGGTCTGGAGGGAGGCTTTGAGGCAAAGCAAGGAGGAGTCTACCTCTGGGCTATGCCATGCACGCAGTACCTGTGTCCTCTGAATGCTCTAGGCCACAGCCAGGCACAGAGACAGAGCCCAGGAAGGTGTCTGTAGTCCTAAGCTCTTCGCTGGGCAGAGGCAGCGCGATGGTCACGTTTTGGAAGAATTCCTTAGGGACACCGCATTCCCATATGCTGGGAACCCACTCCTGAGCCTGAATCTTAAGGTGCAAGTTTTCTTACTGTTCAGATGCTCATTCGTGGTGAGGATAGTGCCCAGCATTGGAGACAGCTTGTGACTTGCGGGTCCCAGGAGGAGGGGGCACTGTGTGTGCAGGGCCAGGAGGCAGAGGGAACACAGAAGGGAGACGGGAGAAAGGTGGGCAAGAGGAGCCTTCCTGGTGATTTTCTGGGGAGGGAAGGCTGAGACAGGAGCAGGCCTAGGATCCACTGGCTCGAATGGCTTCAGAGCTCTAGCTGCCTGGCTCCTGCCTTGAGGTAATGAGGTAGGAGGGTACAGGAGTGTAGGAGCTGATGGGGTGGGTGTAGGGGGTGCAGGCCCTACCCTGGGTGTTTCCATATGAAAGGCCAGCCTTCTCTTTCCTAGGAATCAGGTGATTCCAAGGTAGGGTGGAAGGTGGGGAGTCCCTCCAGGGTCTGTGAGGCACCAAGGGCTGGAGCACCAAGAACTCAGAGAAAAAAGGACCATAATTCCAGCCCCGTCCCTCTCCCAGGCCTGAGCATCTCTCCCTGTTCCCACCCTCAAGACCCCTGCCCCCTTCCTCTATTAGGCTGGCCTCTCTTCAGCAGCAGTGATGTCACACTCACAGGCCCAGCGTCCTTTGTGTAGAACATGCGACAGTGGCCCTTCTGTGCTTGGTGGGGTCCCTGGTGTCATTATGGGCCTGGCTCTTGGCTATGATTTCTGGTCCCCTCAAGTGCAGAGTTTCATCTCTGAGGTCCCGAGCTTGAATCCAGAGCATTTCCTCCCTCATGTCTGCCCTCACTCAGCCCTTTAGCCCAGGGCATGTAGTAGCCTTCAAGCCTTGGAAGGGCTAACTGGGGTCCTTGTGTCCTACATCCCTCGTTCTCAGCTCAGCTGTGGTGCCGGTGTGGACTGCCCTCTGGTGGTCGGCTTCTTTTCAGCACTGGGACAGTGATCTCCCCCTGCTGGTTCTTAAAACTACCAGGAACCTCTGTGATCTGTGCTTCCCTGTCTCTTGAGGACATAGCCCTATTGGATTATGACCCACCCTGATAACCTCATTTTGCCTTAAACTTTTTTTTTCTGTACCAAGGATTCAACATAAAGCTAATGCAAAACTACACCCCCAGCCCTCATTTTATTTTGATACAGGATCTTGCTCATTTGCACAGCCTGATCTCAAACTTGTGATCCTCCTATCTCAGCCTCATGAGTAGTTGAGATTACAGGCATGTGCCACCATGCCCTGTCCTTAATCACCTCTTAAAAAGACCTGTCTCCAGATACCATAGTCACATACTGAGGCTAGGACTTCAGCATAAATGTCAAGGGGACACAGTTTGGCCCATAATGTTGGCCGGGACAGAACTACCCACTCTCTGGTTTGTGCCACAGCCCATGCACTGGCTTGGCTTCCCCACTCTGTGCACCCCGGTGTCCACCTGCTGTAAGGCTGGCAAGACTGTGGGGTGCAGGGCCATGGAACAGCTGGTGGCTGCAGCCAACCTAGAGGTGTTTGCAGGGGTGTGGACAAGCATTCTCTCTGCCGACAGCATCCATTTCCTTACCCATCAGGACTGATGCGGTGAAGCTTGTATCCTGTTGGATCATGATATCCACAGATTGTACGTGAAGCTTGTGCTGCAGGAGCGATGACTGTGTTTGGATTTAGTTCGCTGGGGCATAGAGCAAGGTGGAAGCAGGGGAGGTCTTGTGCACAAGTGCTTGCTGTCCCCCAAAGTGCTGTGCAGTAACCTCTGTGCTGCTCTGGTTGCATGCACTGGACATTGCACAACCCTAGGAGGCGCTGTCCCCCCGCTGTAATTTTAGGCGTGGAGATTTATCCCCCACACCCAGCAGGTGGCAGTAAAATGCTTAAAGGAAGGAGTGCTCTGTTTCCTGATTTACATCCCGTCTGTGGCTGGCAAGTGGTGAGTGGGCTGCCAGGCATAGCTGGGATGAACCCGGAACCTGCGGGGAGCGTCTCCATACACACGCACACCCCCGCCCTCAGTTCCTAGGCAGTGAGTGTGGATGGAGCCCCTGTACATGCATTGTCCACAGAGCACCCAGGAAATGGACGGGCATAGGTGCAAAAGGTAATGAGTGCTCCACCTTACGTGTTGGATCCTCTCTGACCTCTGCCAACCTTCTGTCCATCTGCACTGGCCAGAAACTGCCCTGCTTGCCTCAGAGAGGACACATTTCTTGCTTTAACCCTTTGGTAGCTTTTCATATCTTTGTGTCAAGCGGGTTCACATTCTTTTTGGAGTTGTAAACAACTACTTCCATTTTCAAACTTCAAGATGATCT